>RXOD01003825.1:0-52757 GCA_005223375.1 Amoebophrya sp. AT5.2 | reverse complement strand
ACCCGCAGAACACATCTCATTGTCTGCTGTGGGCGCCGCGGACGCTCATCATCTACTTCCCCTCGACTCATTTGCGTCGCTGGAGCAGTGGCACGAAACGGCCTCCCCCCTTCGTGCGCCGATACACCTCCCTTGGAAGCGTTGATGCGGGGCGGACCCCCTCCCTACGTTCTGAACTAGTTGCCCTACTTCCATCCACAGCTGCTGCAGCGCCGCCTGCCCGTCCTGCTGCATGGGTCAAGGCCTCGATCACCTCTGCGGTGCCGAAGCCCGGGGCAAGCCGCGTGGCGACAAGCTCGAGCTCGTCGTCCTTCGGGGTGCAGCTTTCATCTTCTTGTGCTGTCTCCCCAGCGGTCGTCGCGCTTGCTCCCTTGCTTCTTCCAGAACAACCATCCAGCCCGATTGGGGACCGCTTCTCGAGGTGCATCACGTAAATCGCCTTAGTGGTCTCGAGCCCGCGCAGGAATTTTGCCCCCTCACTGGCGGGAATAAAGGCAACCAGCGGCTCCACCATCTCCTTCTTCAACTTCCGTCGCTGGTCGTGAAGATGATCGTTTCGGGCAGCAACGGCAGCAAGCCACTCGTCCCCGTCTCTGCTCTGCATCTCGAGGTCTCGTTCGCTGTTGGCCGAGCTCGCGCGGCTCGACGGTGCTTCCTCCGCTCGCCCCTTCTCCGCGGCGCAGACCGCGGACGTCGTGCTCGAGCAAACTTCGTCACGTTCCGACAAAAGCTCACTCGCAGCCCAAGAGGAACCACCGCAGCTTGCCACCTCATCAAATTCGACCGCACTCCAAGAAGGCAGGAGCACCGAGTCGGAGGCCGCGTCCTCGGCCGCGGCAAGGTGTCGCACGATGCGGTCCACTTGTAGCAGCCTCCCTTCCAGTTTCCGGAGGTGCATGAAGGAGAGCTCCAACGGCTCGCCGCCCCACAAGTCCTCCATGATGTCGCCGAAAATCTGGAAGCCGGACATGTGTCGCCGCAAACCGTGCATCTTCGGATTGCGTGCGGGATAGTACTCCTCCGCAAAGTTCTCCAGTCGCTGCAGCTGCCATTCCCCCTGGAACAAAGAGCGGGACTCCGCTCCTTGGTATCCGTTCCGCCCACATTCCGACGTGGAGGTCGGGATCTGCCTCAACAAGGCGGAGGATGTTCCGGACGCGGCGTCGCCCGCTCTCGCTCCTGACTCCTTACTACTTGCTCTGTTGCTCCCCTGCGATCGCGCGTCGGCGAGCAGAGAGGGCTGCGCAACTTCTGCGTCAGGTGCTTCTTCGCCGACTTTTTCGAAAAAATACGACAGCGCATCTGGGCCGATATTTGCCTCCTCCACCTCCTGCACGAAGCCAGCTGCGCCTCGATGCTGTTCATCATCTAGTTCGTGCTGCTCTTCCACTTCCTGATCTCGTCCATGCCCCGGCAGCTCGCTTACTTGATCCTCGTCGCGCAGCTCGGCCTGCTGGGGCCCCTTTCGGCTTGCAGTAGCGCACGAGGACGAGGACGAACCACGCATGCTACGGACGACGGAGGCTGTCAGCTTGTGGAGATTTAGGAGGTACAGCAAGGAGCAGATTCCGCACACGGTAGTCGCCTGCAGAAAAGCGCAGCGCACCAGGAACGGAAGCTCCCTCCAAAAAAGCGGCAGCGAGTCTGCGGCCACAACCGCAAGCCCCTGGTCGCCCCCCATCACCTGGAGCCGCACGAGTCGGAGTTTGGCGAGCACCTGGTCCAGTTCGTGAATGCTTGCGATCGTTTCCGAGTAGCGTTGCTGCGACACCCCGAGTCTTCGGGAGCTGCCAGCAACGCTGCCGCTTAGATTCAGGCGCTGGTGGGCGAACCAGGTCTGCAAATCGCGCGCCACGTCCTTCGAGATCGCCTCCAGGGACTCGCTCCACTTCAGCCCCTGCGCCTCGCTTCGGTGCACCTCGCAACGGCGCGAGGCCAGCTCGAGCAGCTCTTGCTCGGAGCAGGCGCGCCCGCTCGCTGAGGAGCCCCCTCCTTCCTCCGATGGGCCCAGTCGCCTGCCCCCAAACTTGGTTTCGGTTTCGGATGGATCGATCTCCCCGGCAGGAGACGACGATCGACGAGGTACGACAGTATCGTCCTGCTGTTGCGGCCGCGGCTGCAATTCCAGGTCTGCTAGCGAAGACGCGAGCGCTTCTACGTCTTCTATCGAGCCTTCCTTCATCAACATCATCTCGTCGTCGTCCTCGTTTTTCCGAAAATCGTTTTTCCGAAAATCAGTGCGCCGTCCTCGTCCTCCCGGTCGGGGTCGTACAAAGGAATGCGGCTGCGGTTCGGCATGCGAGGACCCCTCGTCCTTCACAGGACGTAGGAGACGTGCTGCTCCAGATGAGGGCAACCCCAACCCATCATGTCCCTTGAGCAGCAACTCGATAATGCAGGCCTCCTCCAGGACGGAGAGCTCCTCGAGGTCGTGCAAGCACCTGATAGATAAATATGAAATATATCAGCCTCGAACCAACTACGTACGGACTCACTGATCGAGTTTTGTTTTACGAAAAAAAATAAAAAAGTAACAAGGTACGTCCTCGCTCACTACTACTGAGAGACTTAGCCCTTCAACGAACTACGAGAATCAACCATAAACGCATCGGCGGCGAGAGAGATTGATCCGCACTTTGTTCTCGGCTGCAATATCAATTTATACATAAACTCTTCTGCCACTGCCTGCTCTTGCCCTTGGCCTCCCTCTCGCTCTCCCTCTCCCATCGTCATGCTAGTATTGCCGTCGGAGGTGCTGTTATTTGTCGGGTTCGAGGTGTTGTTTTCGCCGTTTCCCCACGAGAGCGCCGTCAGCCGGCGCATCGAAAGCATGCGGAGCCGCCCGATTTCGTCGGTCGCGAACATGCGGCGACGATGGTCTTCTTCGATCCACGAAGCTTGTTCCTCTGGTCCCCACGACGGCAGAGTCTGGCGAGGTCCTGCGCTCGTCGTGGCGGTGCTGGAAAAAAACCGCTGGCTCTCCGCCTGCGGCGGCAGCGTCGTCCCCGTTACCAACAGAGTGGTCCCGATAGCCGGACGAGCGGGACCCTCTCGATTCGCTCCGGTGTCCATGCCTGCTCCTGTGGCCTCGTCTTCGACGTTCTTGAAGCACTGATACTGAAGCAGCGCCGTCTCAAATAGAAGCGCGGACAGAAGAAAAACCTTGCCGCACGTGGCCATCCCACGTCGCAGCCGAGGCGACGGGCGGCAGATTGAATGCGTCGTCCTCGTCGTCGTCGGACTCGTCCCGGACGGACTCTCTCCTGTCCAGGCAGATCGGACGTACTCTGGGTGAAGACGTTCTTGAAAACAAGCGTGACAAGGAGTGGCTTTTCCTAAAATTGCGGGGGGAACTCGTCCGGGGAGATGACCAGCTGCTCCGAGCTGCTCATCTCGAGGATGATGCTTTTTTCGTTTCGTGTTCATTTCGTCGCGATTGAAAACGCGCGCGACCACGCGGCCGGTGACTGCGAGATACCGGAGGAAAATTTCGGGGGTGATGGTCGTCGTCTTTGCCTTGTCCGGATCCTCGACGAGGTGGGACCCGTCGAAAGTCATCTTGACGCGGGTGCCCTTGCTGCCGTGGAGCTGCCGGTCGCGGATTAGATTGTTCACAGTGCGGAAAGACGCCTGCGCGATCTGTAACTTCTTCGGGATATGCTCATTTCCGTTGGCCAGATTCGTCACCTCGACCTCCATCAGGGGTTCGAGACCCTGCGCATTGGGGAAAGCCGCCATCTTGCGTCAGTGTGCAAGCTAGGGCACAAGGCGTACTCTTGGTCGATGAATACAAACCTTACCATTACCAAAGGTCGTCGCAACTAGAATACTTACTTAAATATGTACAGGCCAAGGAATAAATAAATATGTTGAGACTTGACAGAGCTGGAGAAACAAGTGGAAAGCTGTAATTTGTTTTTGACAGGAGTTGTATTCTACACAGTGGCTGGTGCGAAGTTTAATTTTTACTTGCTGGGATACAGCTGCAACACAACAGGCTCTGACAGGTGTTGATTCCTTGTGTATGCGTCTGGGTCTGTCGCGACTACATCAAAAAAAAATACCAGGGTCTTTCCGCGAGCAAGAACGTGCTGCAGCGGCACAAGAAAAAACAGTTGCTGCGTTTGCGGCTCTGGAGATCGTCTGCGACTTCGTCAGCATCCATGCCCACGTCGCGAAAAAACGAGATGAAAAAACAGACCTCCATGACCAACATAGAAAGAAGCACTTCTCGATATACTGACACGGCTGCCTGCACGAATCACGCTGAATATGATGTGTTGAACGTGAGAAGCGGATCGCAAGTAGCGAATGCGAGTGTGATGAGTGAGACGAGTCTTTAATTGTCCGGCGCGTGCATCACAGCCCGTCTTTCCAAAAATCGCTCACTTCGCTTCATCTCGTGTTTCCTCGTCTTCTTGTTGCTGGCTCGACAGAGTTGTGACGAAAATGATCTACAACTGCGCGAGCGCGGCTCTCAGTTGTAGAGGCTGTACACCTCCGCGTCCGCGGCCACCTGCTGATCATCAGATTCTTGTTCCTCCAGCACATTGCGACCGAGGAGCGTATCATGATTTTCTCCTTCTATTTGCAGCCATTCCCCCACTGTTTTCACCAGTGTCCGCTGCAGCTCCCTCGCCGCGGGCATGACGGCGCCTGCGTCTTCCGGGTTTCCGTACAGCCCCACGCAGTGGCTCCCGTGGGGCACCAAGTAGCTCGTTCCGTCCGCGTTCGGGGGCCGCGAGAGGGTGCTCCACGGGTCCAACTCCCCGTTCACGAACACCGTTCTTGACGGGATTTCCGCGACGTCATAGTATGCCCTGGTTCGCGCGATCCTCGTCTCGGTGTCGTAGATTCCGAAAACGCTGCGGCAGATCCCGTCCCACAGCGACGCATCGGAGACGTGGGCAGTGTACAGAGACTTTTTGAGAAATGTTGTTGACCTCCTATCTACTTTATCGACGAGGCTCACGCGAGAAGTCTGGAAGTAGCCAAACTCGTTGCAGGTCTGGTAGACCCAGGAGCGGGCCGCGGCGGCGGTGTCCGGGACGAGATCGGCGTACTCCTGGCGCGTGCTGTAGTCGACGCAATCGGGGCGGTCCTTCTCTTCTCCGTTGGTCCTTCTCTCCATCTGCTCATGATGGTCGTGCACGGACACGTCGTGGAACTTTTTCTGCTTGCGGGCAGTGGCAATAGTGGTCTTCGTCGAGTTGGTGAGCGTGTCAACGTCGTCCACTTTTTTAAGGTGTATCGTCGAAGGAGCCTTAGCATCATCTTTTTCTCGCAGGCCGGAGCCGTCCCGCTCCTGCCCATCTACTTTCCCGGTCTCGCTGCTAGCCTCCACAGTGGAAAATCTGGTCGGAAATATCAATGTGCCCAAATCAAAATCATGCGCAAGCAACGTCAAACTCTTGGTTTAGTTAATTGATATCAATGCAACCTTTAACGCCGGTTCCGCTTCCGACCTCGTCCCACTTTTTTGAGATGACCAAAAAAACAAGTGTAAAAATGTTTTTTTCTCTTAAATGATACAGCTCCGAGAAATTGTCCAGCACTGCCCACGCGGCTTCTTCCGGTGTGCTCGCTTCTTCTACTCGCTTCTGCACGTCGGCGATTTTCCTTCCTTCCGGCAACGTGTTGTTGTACTGCACGATACCAGCGGACACGCCGGTGAGAATCGACTCCACGTTGGCCTCGTCCCCGCCAGACAGCACGGAGAAGGGACACGCCTTCAACCTATGCAGTATCTGTTTCTCCGCGTCCGGCGTCCCCGCATTCAGCTCTGTCAAAATCGATTCGTACCCTGCCAACAACTTCGCGCTGGTGCGCTCTCCGAGTTAGACGAGGTTGAGAAATAAACCCACGTCGACCAACTTCGCTCCTGGGAACATCGTTTTCTTATGATGCCGGTGCTCGCCCGGTATCGGTAAGCATGTCGAGCACAACCATCGACATCAGATGCCAAGAGCGATGGCGATGTTGGGGCTAGTAGTGCTAGAAGATGAGGACTCATTCGCGTTCTTGCTACCTTCGAGCGCGCAGCGTTCTCCGATGTTGGAACTGGAAGGGGCTGCCGTTGTATAGTAAGTAAGAACGTCATTACACCGCCGTCGCCGATCCTAGTGCCTATAAAAATGGAAAAAGTGCAGCCATTGCCAGCAAACCTAGTTACAATTGAACGAGGACGTATAACATGAGTATATTTTTCAACCCTAACCGAGCGCGTGGTACACCATCTGGCCGTACTCGTAGAAGTCCTTTTTCGCGTAAACCGGAGCCGAAAAGGACAGACAGCCATGGACCACGTCGGGGTACTTTTGCCGGAACCACGCGGCGAGGTTACCTGGATACGAGCCGCCCAGACAAATAAACTTGCTGTCGGCGTAGCTGTAGGCGGGTGAAGATGCTGCCGACGAGATCTCTTTGACGGAGGAGGAGGAGGACAGCGACAACCTGCCGGCGCCGGTGGTAGTTCTAGTTGG
This sequence comes from Amoebophrya sp. AT5.2, assembly GCA_005223375.1. Lineage (NCBI taxonomy): Eukaryota > Dinophyceae > Syndiniales > Amoebophryaceae > Amoebophrya > Amoebophrya sp. AT5.2. The sequence continues at coordinate 46,275 of RXOD01003825.1, read as the reverse complement.
TTTCGTCGCTGTAGTCAACAGCAACTCCTGCTGCTGCTCCACCTCTCCCGCTGTTTTATTAACAGCAGCTGCAGCTCCTTTGCCTTTCTTTATGCTTTGCACGAAGTGCGCCAGATCTGCCAAAGCCTGCTGCGACGACAGCAGGCTGAGGTCCGTGAGACTGCCGTTGTTGGGTTGCGACTGTCCGTAAAATCGGTGCTCGAGCGCCAGCACGGAGCCGCTATACGTCCGCGCGAGGTAGTCCGCGAGGAACCTGTCCCCGACGTAGTCGCCGGAAATCTCCCCCTCTCCGCCAATCATTAGGAACACGGGACCGCCGGGCTTGAAGTGATCCTTGTTCTCAAAAAACCGCTGCGGCCAGGTCGAGGTCGAGGTCGCGTCGTCCGCCTTTTGCTTTCGGTCGGATGGCGTTCTTGCGAAGTGGTCCCGTATCTGTGCGAACCTGTCGTGAGCAGATGGCGATTCTGTCCTCCCCCAACCATGGGCATGACCATCACCAAAGGAAAGCGGGAATGTGAACTCAACGTGATGAACAACGAGAACTACGTGTATAAGAATAAGCGTTCCTTGTTTTATACATTATACATATACCATTGCTCCGGATACTTTTTTTCTTGCTCCTTTAACTTTTTGTTTTTGACGAGCTTCTCGGCTTTCTTGACTTGCTCCAGAATTGTATTCAGTGTGTCTCCGAATCCCACCCCGGAGAGGCCACGAGGCCCGGGGAAGCGAGCGGACGCATAATGGATGATCTGCAAATTGCTCGTACTTGCAAGAGCGGCCGCTGCGGCGCAAGCAGCTGCCGGCCGGCACCGTCTCCTGGGAAAGTATCCGCTGCAAAGCGTCCGGGCCGCGACACTGCTTCGGCGCACACTCTCCTCGCGGCGCGGCATCCTGAGAGTGAGGTGAGGCCGTTGGTGTACCTGCTGTACGTGTACTAAAATTACTAGAGGTAGATGAGTTCTATTTGGTATAGAAGAACTAGACCCGTGTACGATCTATGGTACTCCTCTTCCTGCTTGCTCTTCTTCTTCTTGGTCTGTCTCTATGTGGTTCGTTCGTTTATCCAGTATCTATCGCTCGTATACTCTTTCGTATTTTTTGTTTGATGCGGCTTCGAATAAAGGTGGAGGTTGGATGCGCGACGCATGCGAGAGTTTGCGGCACAGTCGTCCACAACCGCAGTGCATCTTCGCAACTGCACAGGTGTCTCGAAGACTTTGAACCTCCAAACACCAATAAAGGTGCATTGATTCGACGAGACAGATATGCAGATCCACGGCGTGCTTTGGTGAGAGAAGAGTCGCGACTTCTACACGAGCCAAACCCAACGCATACGAAACGCACAGCAGAACGCGAGTGTGCGCAGCAGCGTTCACAGGGAGGTCAAATTGGAAGCAAGTAGAATCGTCGATAGTTCGTTGGAAAATAAATGGGAGGCAAATTTATTCGTTGAAATTTGATTCGTGGTAGTTGTTCGGCGTCATGGACATGGGGAAGATGCGGGCGGATTCATTGAAGTACCAAAACACATGCACTATATTGACACCTGCACCTCCATCAACCCTGCGACAAGGGCGTCGCTCAAGTTCACAGACATGCTTTATCAGACGCGGCCCCCGGCGTTCCCAATTCCCTCCTTCGTCGGACTTCCCGGGCGGCTCAGGCCAGTTGCATCGGCCGCCCTGTCCTCCTCCGACATGCCGCCTCCCGCGGCACCGCTGCTGAGGTCCCGTTTCAGCGGGCTGCCGCCCGGTGTGGTTTCCCCACCTTCTTTCGCGAGCTCCCTGTCTACGAAATCGATCAGAGCGTCGGAAAGCGGCGCCGGCTTCCCCAGACTTGCCCCGATGGTTCCCCCCGCCTTGGCCCTCGTACTCACGGGCCGTTTCGGCACGAGCTGTTTCCACGTCTCATCCACGCACAGCACTTCGATCATCTGCGCGAGAATTTGGTCTTTCAGGGAGGGGTTGGGCTCCGACTGCAATTGGCTCGCCATCGACAGCACCAACCGCCGGTCGACGAAGTTCTCCTTCTCGAAAAAGTGCTCCTCCTTCTCGCGCAGCAGCTTGTCTAGGTCCCGGTGGAGTCCCTTGATCTGTTTCTGCAGCTGCTCGATCTGGCTGTCTTTCTCCGACGATGTCGTGGACTTACTGTTCTTGGGCGAAAGGGTGGGGCCCTGGAGGCCAGGATTGATATTGATGCCGCGCGGCGTGTTGCTCGAGGAGGAAGCGGCAGCTGGGTCGGACGACGCAGCTCCAGAACCAGCGAGAAGCAGCGTTCCCCCAGTTGCGGTTACAGCGCTTCCCAGGGGTGTTGACCCGCCGGCCCCGCCTTTCGTGCCAACGGAAGCCTTGAGATTTTCATTCTCCTCGCGGACAGAATTCAGACGACGCAGCGTCTGCTCGTGCTCGGTAGTCAGATCCTCGAACGTTTGCTGGAGCACATTCAGCGCGTTGCCGTGGGCCTGAGCAAGTAGATGGCCAACCGTTGGAGGATGGAAAACGCTCTTCATAAAGATTCGCGCCGGACACTTTATCTTAATATGTGTGTTCGACGTGTTGCACTGACTGCTGTGCCTGAGGTTATGCTGTAGTGGAACAAGTGAGCAAGCGCAGGGTACCTCTTCTTTCTCCCTGAGCACGTCTTCTAGTGTGCGGAGCTTGATCCGCATTGTTTCCGCCTCCTGCCGCAGCCCCTCGTCAGCCTGGTGATTGCGCGCTTCTACCTCCTTCTCCTGCAACTGGGTTTGCAGGAGCAGGTAGTCCTGCCCGATTTTCTGGATGTCAGCCTGCATCATCTTCATTTTGCGGTTCAGCTTGGTAACGTAGAGCAGGAGGTACTGAAGCCCCTCGCGGTGGAGATCCCTGTCGATGTCCGATGTACCGTGATGATGGGTCTGGTAGCAGCACATCTAGATACAGAAAACACGCAACTTCTACTTCTGTAATAAATCGGAGTGCTGCCAGCAGGGCCAAACCGAACTTAGCTAATGCTTGCAATACTCATATAGTCATACTCAAATTCATTCTCATGCACACATTGATATCGTATTACTGCGTCTCTGGGTCGTTTTGCGTGAGCATTTCCATGAAGACCGTGCGGTGCTCCTCGGGCAGAATCCGCATGCTGAGGAGAATCTGCATGTAGACCTGGATGTCCAGCGAGATGATCGCTTTGTGGTCCGTCAATTTGATGCTTGCGATCGTTTGTTCCAGTTGCTGTTGGGGGTCCACGGCTAGCTGCTTCTGCACCTGCGTCACGCCCTCGGATATCGCCTGACTCGCTGCCGTTGAAAACTGGGCGAGCTGGTCGAAAAACTGAGCTCCCGACGGGTTTGCGTTTCCCGGGGCGGGGGCAGAAGAAGCAGTGGTGGTGGAGGTCGCGACGGAGCTACTTGGCGGAGGGGGAGGGCCTCCGCCTCCAGGAGTGGTGCTGTTCAGTGCTGCAGTCGTGGGGGGCGTCCGCGGAGGCGGTGGCCCAGGGCTGTGATGGGAATGTTGCCCACCAACTGGCACACTAGATGAAGTGCTGCTCGACGAGACAACTCCTCGTACTACTCCGGGCGCAGCTACACCACTCGCACTTGGTGCCCCGAAGGCCGCTCTCGGGTCAAGAAGCTTGTTGCCCTCGTGCGCGTCGACGGAGCGGCCGCTTGGCGAGAACTTCGACTTGTTGCCGCCTTGCCCTCGCGGTCCTGCTCCGGAGGAGGACGATGAAGCGGTCGCACTCGATGTGGACGCGCTGAATAACGGTGAGCCTCCCGGTACTAGGAGACCTCCCGCGGAGCCGGTTGATGATGATGAGCCTGCTGCATTAGCCATGCTGCTTGGCGCAGCTGCTGCTCCTGCCAGCGGATTCGTAACTGCCACAGTTCCGGGTGTCCCACCCACCACCGCAGCGCTGCCTCCACCTGCTGGTCCTCGTGGAGACAACTTAGATGTCGCTGGTACCGCGGAAGAGTTGCCAAGAACAGACGTTCCTATCGCGCTGCCGAAAGCTTGTCGCTCTCGCTGGTATAATACGGGATTATCTCCAGCAGCTGTCGCTGCTCCTGGCCGCGATGCGCCACCGGCAGCGCCTGTACCACTACCAGCCACTCCTGCCAAAATCGAACCCCCGCCGGCAGCACCTGCCGGAGGCAGACTTGCCCCTCCAGACAACGCGCGCAGATTCGCCATCACTTGCTCGTCGTCAACCGGTGTCGCGTTACTCCTCCCGAAGAGTGGCTGCTTCGAGGATGAACTCGAAGACGCTCCTCCCGTCGCTGATGAAGTCGTGAGGACCGTGTGCGGTGCTCCGGAGGCTCCGACGTTTGGCTTTCCCGTAAGCGGATTCGTCGTGGCCGCTACAGATGAAGATGTTGCACCCCCGGTGTGTGGCCCCATGCCTGCTCCTGGTGCCAAAGCTGCACCTGCACCGGCCGGCAGCGGCATGCCGCTGACTGCATTTTCTGGTACAGCACCTCCCGCTGACGAAGACGCACTACTCGCTGCCGCACTGCTTCCAGCTGCGGCTGCGCTGCCTGGCGTGAGATCTTCGGGCATGCCTCCTGCCGGCATGTTCGCCATCGCCGCGCCCACAACCTGGGTTCCAACCGCGCCCACCTGCGACGAGATAGCCTCAGCAAGCTTCGAGAACCCGAGCTTCGGATGATCGTTCGATCCCATCCCCGCACCATCCCCGAACTCGTGTCCGTTTGCCCCCACTACACCCCCGCCCGCGCCACTCTCCTCTCGCAGCGCCTCCTCAAGCTCCTCGCGGACCGCCGCCATCGACTGCTTCGCATAGTCGAGGAAGCTGCTCATCTTTTCCTTACCGCGGCTCCAACGCCTGCAGCGACAGCGTCCACGATTTCTATTTATCTAGAGGACCTACTTTAAGCACGCCGAGCAAGTGAATCATGTTTCTTTGGTGCTGTACAATTCATCTCGCTTTACCGATACATGCATTCCATATCCATTTGCGTATCCATTATCATGATCATGTACTGCTACTGTGAGTTTATTTACTACTGTTTTTCACCTTTAAGTCAAGCGCTGCCTCCTGCTCGTTGTCTCGCTTGATGGAGGTCGCTGGTCTATGGTGCACTTGGGTGCAGCAGGTGCTCACGCACCAATCGCATTTATGCGTCCACGGGTATGGTGGTGCGGTGCTAGTCTCGACATGAGTCATGGGCATCCATTCTACTTGTTGGCGTATACTTTCAGAACAAGAATCTATCAAGCTACTACTTTCTTTATTCAAGCGCACGAAAAATCGTGGACATGATAGATGTCCAACATCTTCATCGCAGGAGGAACAGACACGACATTTATTTCTCGCTTTGGGCGAACGATGGAGTTGGAGAGAGCATAAGTTTGGTAGGTAGCAACACATCCCGAGGATCAGAGCAAACAAGTGGAGGGAGCAGAGAATCTTCTCGGTCCTCTCGCTTGCCCGTTCTGCAGAAGCCACGTCGGCGGCGCTTTTCTGTGGATCGCCCGCGAAAAGAGCGAAAAGGCAGCTGGAATCGATTATAACAATGTGATTTATTCATGGCTTTACCAACACCGATGATGTGCGCAGCAGATTCTCTTGTGCGTAGAAGTTTCCAATGTCTGCGACAATCGCTTCTTGCTCCGGCAACAACATTTGATGTTTCTTGCAGCAAATGAGGTTTCTTCAACGTGTGGAGGTCGAAAGGAATCGAAACTTTTTGTACAAGTACATAGATAAGGGACTTCTGACAAGCATCAACATGCGCAAAAGCAAAACAACAAGCGACACCATGAACAGGTGCCAGTCTTGTTGTGATAGCCACGTGCTCGTCACAGTCACGGGCAGCCACCTTGAGTTGTAGTGTGGTCGGATCGTCGTAGTCGAGTGCCAAAACTTGTTCCTTGCCTTGTGTGGCAGAGTTTGTTTTTCAAAAGCGAATTAAAGCAAACCACCTCTTTCTGGTGCGGTAAATTTGTTCAGGTGTCGCGCAATGCTTGAATCTTCTGGAAAGGCAAAAGCTAGTTTGTTTAAAACTTAGAGCCGGACTCTAATTGTCCACGGTCCCAAGTATACAAACATACTGTACCAGCATCATGCGCAAAACCCCAACCACTCGCGAATCAAAATCATGATAATCAACTTCAACAACTCCACTACCTTGCTAGATTCAAAATGACGACTCGACGTCATCTCCTGCGTACTAAACTTAAGTACTACCAACCGCACGCCGCCGTCACCGATCCTCACGGCTCCGACTCCAAGTCGTCAAAACCCACCGTAGATCCCGCCGGAAGAGGGGTACAAGAAATGGTCGAGCTGTTGTCGTGCGACTCCTTCCGCCCGGTATGTTCCGGGCCTACCAAACCGCCCGCGACGGGCTGTATTTTTGCAGAATGGACATGAAGTTGCATCAAAACTTCCGGAGCGTAGTTTGCGTCCTGGAATTGAGCACTATGATCGGTCGAATGAGCAGAAAGATAATCGAAAAACAACAAGAATCGAATCAGAGCACCGAATTCGGCTCCCCTCGGCTGCTGCGGTCGCCGTGGTCTCGCGAGCTTCTCGTTCCGCGCGGCAGATGAAGATGGTTCGTCCCCTCCGTCGGCGTCGCTCCGTCGCGGTCCAGCGCCGAGAAGCCCAAGTAGGCCTGCGTGAGGCCGAAGAAGCAGTCGTTCGCGGTCCAGCGGCGCTCTGGGTCCGACTTCAGCGAGTTGCTCAAAAAGTGGTTCAGCTGCATGTGCGAGAACTGGTCCTCGGCGTACTTGTGCCGCGCCTCGGAGAGGATTTTTGACTTTTCGTGCTCGAACGCGCTGACGTAGTCCTCGAACTCGTCGTAGTCGGAGTAGTTGCGCACGAAGGTCCGCCGTCGCCCGTCCAAAAACATCTCCAGAATGGACAGCCCGAACATGTAAATGTCCAGCTTGGAGTCGAAGGAACAGCGGATCTTCGCGTGGAAGTCCATCAGGTTGGGCGGGCTCTCGATCAACTGGCGAATCACCTCGGGCGGGTAGTAGGCGTCGTTGCCGGAAATGGTGAACCGGTGCTCCTGGGTAGTAATCGTCGCGTACGCTGCGTATGCCTGGCGCGGCTGCTGCGATCCACCACCAGGAGCCGAGCTTGTTGTTTCTTGCTCCCGGTCGCTTGCAGAGTCGACGGGCGTTGTTCCTGGCTGATGTTCTTGCCCTTGCCGCGCCGGAGGCGGGGCGGGGTCGAGGAACGCGTGGCTACCGTGCAGAATCCCGGCAAACGTCGGCGTGGGCGTGCCTGAAGAAGCCGACACAGCGCTGGTGCTCGACGTCGTGGCCGCAGGCGGCGGCGGAGCGGCGCTCGCTGCGACCGCTGCGCCGGGCGGTGTCAACCCCCCGGGGCCGATCGTTGGGATCAGCGGAGCGGAATGCGGCTCCGTGGCAGTGGCACCCCCAAAAGGATCGGTTGCGATTGCAGACGCGGAGGAAAAGTCATCCCTTGTAAGCGGCGGTGGCCGGTTTATTGACTTTGATCGCGTTCGCGGATGAAGAGGCACAGCACTCGGTGGCGGCGCAACCATAGTGGGCGTCGGCGCTGTGCCGCCGCCGACGACGCCACTCAGAGCAGCGCCGTAGTGGACATTTGCACCACCAGCGGCGCTTCCCGTTGACGAGCCCCCCGTTGCGGTGCTAATTTCGTGGTCAATGGGGGAAACTCCGCCCTGCTCGCCGGGCAAAAGCGGTAGAGGTGGAGGTGCGCCCGCAACTCCTGCATGCACATTTGTCCCATTCGATGGCGTGTTTGAGGGTGTGGGGGACGTCGGTTGCTGCAACTGGGGCGCCAGAATCTGGTCCAGCACAGAAGGCCTCGTGTCGCTCACCGTGCTCCTCGCTGTCGCTGGCGTTGGCGTTGGCGTGCCCACGGGCGTCAACGGCTTGCTCGCCTTCTTTTGCGCGCCGGCGGCCGGTGGGGCCCTATTCGGACCACCCGTTGAAAGCGGCAAAGGCCCGGCGCCGAACACTCCAGTACTAGCAGCTCCTGGCGGCGTTGGCATGTTTATGTTGGTCGGAGTTGCTGTAACCGACGTCGGCGTTGCGAGGCCGTGATGCTGGTAGCTTGCGGACGCGGTCGACGTCGCCAGTGGTACCATCGCCGGAACGCCCGGTGTTGTGGTGCCTCGCGGAGTCGTCAGCACTGTCGTGGAACAAGACGAAATCCCCACTGCGCCGCCCCTTCGACTTGCGCTCGACTGGCTCCGGTTCGTCGCAGGGGCCGGGGCCGAAGGCGGTCCAGCTGCATTGGACACTACTTCTTTTTCCCGTGCAAAGCGGAACAGCCCCAAGTCTGCCAGAACTGCGTCCTGGATTTTGCCGCCGCGGTCTACTTTCACGAAGATGTTGTCCGGTCGCACGTCTCGGTGGATGATTTTTGTGCTGTGGAGGTAGCGCAGGCCCTGCGAGATCGAGATTGCGCAGTTTTTCAGTTCGCGGCACATCTCCCCCGCGAACTTGAAGCCCAACTCATTCGATTCCGGGTGGATGTTGTGCGTGATGTTGTAGTGCCACTTCCGCAGGCAGCCGCCTGGGTGCAGTTCCGTGATCATGTGGATGCGAATCGTCTCCGGGGGGTTCCCGTAGCTGTGGTAGTTTGTGGCCTCTTCCGTGTCGAAGGAGTAGTCCAGCAGCTTGAGGATCTTGCTGCGGTCGGACACCGACGGGTTCAGTTTGTCGTTCACGCCGGGCTGCGTCGCGGCGATGAGCAACTGCAGCTCGCTCTTCGTCTGCTCCAGCTGGGAGGACACGGACAGCGCCCGGGAACTGCGCATCGCCTGTCCGTGCTCGTCGTCCTGCATCCCGATCTGGCTCCAGGCAACCCGCTCCCCCGTCTCCAGGTTCTCCGCCAAGTACACGACCTTGCAACTCCCGTGCCCGAGCACGACGTCGCCCACGCGACGGTAGCGCCCGAACCGCATCGTGCGCTCCACGGAAATCATGGACCCGGCGCCGACCCCGTCCGTGTGCGTCGTCGTGGTTGTGCTGCTCAAGGAAGGTGTCCTCGTCGCGCGGGCGGCCGCGGGCAGCGGTGGGGCGGGGCCTTGCTGATGACCACCTGCTCCGCCGCCCGGTGGAGGGCCGCCGCCAGTGCTGCTGGTGCAGCTGCCCAGTTCGCGGGAGCTGGTTTTCGTTTTGGAGTTGGATCGCCCACTGACGATCTGCGCGGAAGACGGTGGCGGGATGTTTTTGATTGGCGGAATGAGGTGGACAGATGTGTCGCGGGGGTGGCCCTGGCTCTCGAAGTGGGAAGCGGCTCGCGGGTTCGATAGGTTTTTCTCGAGCATCTCCTCGCGGTCTAGGGATATGGAGAGACCAGACTTGCGCTCCCACAAATTCCGCATCCACCGAGGCAACAGCTGATATAATGATCGCGATGAGCTTCAGCATCAGCAAGTTGAACATGAAGATGAAGATTTTCGAAGTCGAAGATCACTATACTATAAAAAAAGTAGAACTGTTGATACTGAGTCTGACAAGCAGAACTAGAACACCAGGCAGCTGAAAAAATAAGTTTGAGTGATAAAGCAGTACGCATCTTTTGGTCTTCGCAGCGTACCAAAGCGAGAGGGCCAGCACGAGCATCACTGACAGCACCAGAAAGACAAGCATGCTGACGCTGTGCAGGCGCACCGGGTGCGCATTCAATTCTTCTTCTTCGGCTCCCCCTTCCCCTTCGCCTTCGTCGCCGGCCTCTTGTTCCGCGGCCCTCTCGGTCTCGTCGCGGTCGTCGGTGGTACCGAACGCGTTCTTGCTTCCGTTTTCGGACTGCAGCAGAGAGTCACTTTGCGAGTTACGTTCCCCCGCATTTGCGCCCCCACCGGTCGGAGTCGGGCTCGGACTCGCACTTGAGCCGGTTCCCTTCAAGTTGCCTTTCGCGGAAGCAGCTGTGGCTGTAGTGCCAGAAGCTCGAGGTCCAGAGTTGTCTGTTCCTCCTGTACCATCCTGTTCCTCGTCCGCTACCGCAACAACCTCTGGTGGCGGCTGGTCGGGTGCAAGGGGATCGCCACCATCTTCGAGGTCCTGCTGCGATCGCACTTGCTGCTCCGGCACCGGCGCAGGATGTGTGTGTGGATCTTCGTCAGACGGGGCCAAGGCTGAGTGCTCGTCTTGTTGGTCGTCCCCAAGGGCGGTTCCGCTCTGCTGTGTTAAGGATGCTCCCGATGCCAAAGAAGGCGGCTTTGTGCTGGTCGTTTTTGTTCGCGCGAGCAACCGGCCCGTGGTGCTCCCGCCAGGATCAGCAGGCTGTGCGGTAGCTGTTGCGGCAGCGCCTACACCCTCGTCACCGCCAATGGTGCTCGTAACCACCGTCTCGTCGATAACTCCTTGTTCTGCTTCCCCCGAAGCCAGCGTTCCTGGCGCGACCTCTAGAAGTTCTTTTTGTTTTTCCACAACCCCGACCTCGGTCGCAAACCTTCCTGGGTCGACATGCGCGTGCTCTTGTGTTTCTTGACGCGCGGTCGATGTTGCAGCAGCTTCGCCTCCACCGGCGGTGGTTTCAAAAAAAGGATGCTTTGTGGGCCGCTCTGCCTTCGCAGCGGTCCTTGTCGCGTCAGCTGCGGTTGCAGTTGTCGACGCGTCTGAATTTTCGTCGTGCTCGTGCCGCCGTTTATCGACCTTTGATGGTGCGCCGCCACTCATCTTCCCGACACCCACGGAAGCCTTCCCGACTTCGGCGCCTTTCTCGCGGCCGCTCGCAGTGGCGCCGCCTTGAAACCAGAAGGAGCTCGCGCTACTGCCCCAAAGCAACGCACTGCCGCCGCCCTTGGCCTCGCCTTCATCACCGCTCTTACCCGCCCCCGTCGAATACGATCCGCCTTCGAATGTCGCTATCAGGGTCTCAGGGCTCACGAAGCCGGTCAATGTAATCGCGTAGTACATGAGCATGGCGCTGCAGACCGTGTAAAAAACTACCTTCAGCAGTCGCGAGGATCTCTTCGAACAGCAGGCCTTTTTCGCAATCCAGACTACCCATCGCGCGGCGATCGCGGCTTTTCGCATGAGAAGCCAAAAGCACGACCGCGGCGGCGCCTTGCCACGCGAAAAAGCGCTGGTCGGCCTTCCGTTGCCGACGTTGCTAGCGAGGTGCCGCCGACCGTTCTTGTTTTGGTTGCGCGACCTCGGCGGGCGGGCGCCATTGGTCCCAGCGGCCGGCGGCGGCTTTAAATCGTGAGTGGTAGCATTACGACGACCCGGCGTAGGCGGCGGACTTCCATCTCCACCGTCAAAGCCTGCTCCGACACCCATCAGCCGCCGCGTCGGACTACTGCTGCGCGGCGGCGTCACTGCTCCCGCCTCGCCCCGTGAACAAGAACTACCTGATGCTGATGGGCTCTCATCTTCATCTGCAGCACTGCTCGTGCTCGGCGGCTGCTCGTCGTCTATGTCAATTTCCCGTGACTTCGACCGCAATGATTTATTGCTGGGGGAGTCCTCTTCTGGCGCATCGGCGTCCGCTGTCTGGCCCGCCCCGCCGACCCCGACGACATTCACACTAGCGTTGCTCAGGTCGACCATACCTACCCAGGATGATGATCCTCCACTGTTCTCCTCCTCCTCGAGCTCGAGAAGCATTTCCGAAAACTTCCTGCGGAAATCCCGGACCCGGTACGAAACCCGCTCCTTCGCCAGCGCCAGCTGAATCGCGATCTTGTTCGCCCCGACAGCTCTCGTCGACGACCTTGATGGCGAAGATAATGTGGACGACGCGGGGGCGCCGCTCCCGGAGCGAGCACCACCCCCTTCTCGCGCCGAGTTCGGAGCACTATTGCCTGATCGTGGTGTGCTGGCGGCGCTGCTCAACGCTCGCCCGCTCTCGTGGCTCATCAACCGGACGGGCGAGTTGGTTCCTTTGCTGCTAAATATCTTCCCGTTTCCTCGGCCCGCCCCCGGCGGACCTCCACCCCCAGACGAGGCTCCTGCTCCTCCACGGAACCAATTCCGTCCAAAGATCGACGAGGTGGAAAGAGACAAGCGCTTCCCACAACCGCTGAAGAAAGAAGCGTAGCGGCTCGCGGTCGACTCGTCGCCATCGCTGCCGCTGAAAGTGAGGTCCGTCTGCACGCGGCGGCGCGCGCCGCGCCCACCTCCTCCTCCTCCCCGGGAAGAATTATTGACCATAATTTTTTCACTTGAGGCTTCTACGGCTATCTTCTGCGACGGTACCGATAATACCAGGTAGGGTCTTCGTCGCGAAAGAAGGTCCTGTCAACTAGGCTACCCACAGGGGCAGGAGCTACCGACAGGCCCCCAATGCGTCTACTTGAAGACGACCGCTTGCTTCCTGCGCCGTCTAGTACTGCGTGGTGAGCCATTTTCGCTACAATTGATCACGTTGCGAAGTGGAGAGCAAGGTCGGTTTTGGATTGGAATTGACGTGAACGCGCTGAGAGTGAAAGCTGTTAGCTGTGCTGGAGGCTCGTGATGATCGTCATCGATAACAATAGCTATTGGTGGAGGGATTATAGAAGGATCACGCTCACTTCTCTTGCTCATGGCGTTGTTCGCGTTGTCGTTGACGTTCAGTTCACGTTCGTTATGCTCCTGCTTCTTGAAAACTACTTATTTGGTAGCGTTTAGATTGAGATTGTTCACCAGGTGAGGGATACAACGAAAAACTTCCTTGTGTTGTCTACCAAGAAGACCTGTTTAGCTTGAGGTTGAGTCCTGAGTAATGTAATGTGAGTGTGTAACCATCGGCGATTAATTATCGATTTCGAGCGCTGGCATTGCTATGAAAATCAAATTCAAATTGAAAAAAGATTTCTCGAATATTCTGTTCATTAATCAGGCGGACGAGAGCAGAAAACCGGGCCGGTACAGAAATGTGGTTGTACTTTTAGCCACTCATCGAACGAAGATGTTGGTGTATTCAATTGATCTCCTTCGCAGGCTGGATCAGAATCTGAGTATGCGTATCTATCCTATGGGCGATATCGCTATCGTTAAATCATATCTCGTATTACTCAGCGGGGGCGCACGGATTTCTCACTCGACCGGGGTTTGGGGTTTAAACGGGGCCGCTTGTGTTGTATTTCGTCCGCAAAACAAGCATCGCAGAGTCATTCGAAATTCTTGAAACCTCAGTCGTCCGTGGAGAGACAACGGGCAATAAAACATCAACAAATTCGGACCGACACCGAGACCGAGCACACAGGACGCAGCGATCAGTAGAAATACCGCACAAGTGAAAACAAACAGCCAGCGATTCGGTCCCTACCTCTCTCTGCCGTGACAGCGAGACTAATTGCGTTGACACGATCCACCCAGTCTTCGGACGTGGGCGCGGGCGAGGAAATCTGCTCGTCCTCGTCAAGAAGAACTGAAGAGCAGTAGCATCGACGACCGCTGCGACGTTCATTGTTCCGTTTCAAGCTCAATTCTTGTACAGAAGTACTCATCTTCTATGGAAATAACAGGAAGGTATGAACTACTTCTTCTTCTTCTATCCCTCTCATTTACTACATCAGCGCGTGTCAATCTTCAACAGAAGCAGAACAACAAGCTAGGCTATGTGGATGTGCAGCTCCTGCAGCGTGTCGTAATCGATGGATAGAAGGCCTTTGCTGCTGCTCGAGTGATGTGTCTCGCAATGAATTGTTTTCGAGGTTCGCGAGGACAGGCCGCTCACGGCCCCAGTCCACGCAGGAGTTTCACCAGGAAACCCGTTTTCCGCGAGATCGGCGTGAATAGGTAGGGCGGCAGCGTGATCATCACCTTCGCCATCACGCCCAGAATGAGTTGCACCGTCCACACCGCGGCGACGAGGGAGGTTGTGGTCCACATATCCGGAAACTTGCAGTCCATCTGCCAGGCCAGAACGTCGTATGGCATGAAGGCCTGCGTGGCCAGGAAGCTCAGCTGGAAAAACATGATCAGCGTGAGCAGCCGCACGAAGGTCGGCAGCTTCTTACACATGCACGCAAGGCACTTTTGCGGAATGGATAATCCGACGAGGTCGTCCTGCGTCTTGCCACTCCAGTAGAGGAAGCCCAGCCACACGATGAGCGCGACGCCGCCCTGTACGAAGTAGAAAATCGCGATGATCAGCAGGTTGAGGAGGACCTGACAGTCGGCGCAGTGGGTGCACTCGCAGGCCTGCTTGGTGGCGGGTTTGGGCTCCGCGCAGGCAGAGGCGAAGCAGTCGACTTTGCGAGTCTGCAAGCCGGGCATGCACATGGTGTAACAGTTGCAGAGAGACCAGTCGCCCTCCTCGTAGTCGTCAAGGTCGTCGTTCGATTGCGCCCGGCGCGGATATGTTGGTCGAGTGGTGCGCAGCTCCTCCTGCTTAAAGGGTTCGTCGGCGCCGTCGTCCGTGGTGTCGGTCCCGATTGCTGGGACGACCATCGTCATTTCTGGGACTGGGGCAGAAGTGCCTGATGGCCGAGCCGCTGGGGTGTTCTTTCCTTCTGCGATCTGGACGAACTCGGGCGGGGGAAAGCTGTCAGAGCTGGAACTGTCCTCTGAACTAGCTCTAGCAGACGAGGAACTAGCCGCACTGGATACCTCGTGTGCAGTGTGTCTGTCGTGGCTGCCAGTAGCACTACCCGGCTCTTCGTTTCCAGTTCCACCAGCGCTGGGGCCTTCATTCTCTACCATCGGTAGGTTTTCTTGATTTTCATTTTCGTCGTCCCCGTAATCTTTTATTCTTATCTTTGTCGCAACAAGCTTTGGTGCTTTTGCGGCGCCAGTTTTCTTGTCTTTGTTGTTCGAGCCGCTGCTGGTCCGACCTGCGGCAGCACGAGCACCGCCACCGGGTGCTGAGGAGTACTTAGCTCCCCAGTCGGCGTACATGCTTCTGATCCTGCTCTTCGACGGGCTCTTTCCAAAAACGGGGTCGTCTTGCAAGAAGAGTGACGCGTACAGATTCGGCACAACCTGGATCAGGTCTTGTACGAACAGCGATCCACCGTCGGACTCTGTCGCTTGTTGCGCTGAAAGTCCAAGTCTGTCCAGCCACTTTCTAAGTAGTGCTGGAAGGTAGTCACGCACTGCAAATGAGCGCGCTTGCTGTTCTTCGTATGTTCCCGGCTCCCTGCTCTCTGTCCCGCCCCACGCCGCAGCATCCTTCATTTTTTGTTCAAATGCCTCCTGCTTGCCACGCTTGAGTCTCTCGTCTCGGCCCCTTCTCGCTCTCGCAGCTTCTATGTTTCTCGCGTGCTGCATCAAGAGGTCGACCGCTATCTGTCGCTCTTCGGCGTCCGGTATTCGGTGCTGCAGCAGCGGCAGAAAATCTTCGACAACAGCGCCGGGGGCGAGTGGTGCAAGGGCGTCGCCATTGCGATGCGGCGCAGAAGATGGAGCCAGAAGTGCCTCGCCAAGGGTGGCGAGCAGATCCCCTGTCCCGGCCGAAATTCGCGTTCGTTCCGAAGCTTTCGCGATGCTTTCCGCAAACATTTTCTTCATCAGGCTCAGCACTACTTCGTGGTGCTGCTGCTGGTGCTCTCCAGCAACTACATTCTCACTTTCCGCCACCGCGACTCCCTCGGCTCTTCTCCTTGGGTTTCCTAAGTTTGCGCTGTACTGTGCCTGCCACTCTGTTAGCAGGCTGCGCATGTCCGAAATGCCAATGCTACCGCCACTCGCCTCGTTGCAGTACGTCGGAATGTCCATTCTGTCGTAGGTGTCACCCACGGTCAGGGTGCTGGTAATCAAATTGGGCTGGATGTCCTTGATGGCGTACGTTGACGAAGCCGCCCCCGTGTACGTGCAATCGGTGATGACATTCACTGGCGGCGTGGCTTGGTTGGGAAACGTCCCGGCGTTGAAGAGCGCGTTGCAGAAAAACCCCCCGCAGACGTTTCCATTGTCGAAAGTCGCAGTGCCGGGCTGTGGCAGTGGCGCAGAGCGGGATCTCAGTATGCCTCGAACCGGTAAAAACTAGTTGCGACGTCATTCAGAGTCAACACCAGGTCAAAAGTCATTGTCTAGGTAGTCTCCCATAATGAAGAAGGGGGTGACTGCTAGGAAGGCACTAGTGCACTAGTGGAGCTAAGATCAGTAATCTCAATCACATTCACAATTTCGTCATTCTCAAAATAAATCTCATCACTTTTTATTCATATCTCATAGTACTCCCAGCCTGTTATCCTTGATGTTTTTCACGAGCGTGACCAGGTCGTTTGACGAGGAGAGCAGCGAGAAGCAGGTCGCTCTGTCTGTGAATGCCGCGCTGGTGACTGCGCCGCTGATGTCAATCAGCGAGGCGTAGCCGCCCGCGAACTGCACCTTCGCGTTGTCGATCGCCGGCTGCATGCACTGGTTCTTGGTGGTGATGATACGCTCGTACGCGTGCCCAGACAGCACCGTTTGGTATTCCGAGAACTGGGCGCAGGCCTCCAGCATCGTTTTCGCTGCTGAAATGCTCCACACCGCCTCCGCCGCGCACTCCCCGATCGTGCTCGTCGTGGGGACGGGCGTCCCGGACGCGTTCGACGTGACGAAGAGCGAGTACAGGTTTTGGCACATCACCCGCACGCACTTGGCCGTCAGCCCGTCGGCGTCGTTCGCGGCCGCCGCGGTCGCTTGCTTGCTAATCACGTCCAGGACCAGACCGTGAACCGTGTTGGCGGAAGTAATCGCCTTGTTGCACTCCACGTCCTGGATGGCGTCAAGTACATCCTCCTGCAACGAGTCCTTGATCAAAGTGGTCCCCAGCGTGTGCGACGTGTTCAAAGGCGCGGCAGTGCCGTACAACCTGTTACGCAAGAACGAAGATGTTGAGAAAGAGATAGAGAGCGCAGCGGCTGCGGGGGCAGCGGCCTTCACATTGGGATTGGAAATGGGATTGGCTAGTAGTAGTTTAGAGCCCTTGCCCTCGACAATGAGGCGAAGAACTCGACCACTCCCACTGCTCTGTCTGAGACATATGCAAGGGTTCAGATGGAAAACGGGAACAGCTGCATTTTGCAAGAAGATGAAGAACATAAAGTACTAGAGGCAGGCAGACAGTGAGAATGACAAACTCGTCGTAGTACGTGTAGCTCCTTCCAAACGCGGCCTGCACGCAATCGCTCTTGCCGCAGGTGAGGATGAGGTCTGTGCAGTTCGTGCAGCCCAGCCCTGGTTTCTGTGCGGTGGGCATGTAGGTCGTGTGGTACTTGGTGTCCTCGGCGAAAATGCCACACAGATACGCTTTCAGGGTCGGCATGCTGATGATGCACCACGTGCCCGCGATGGCGTAGAAAACCATGCTCCAGAAGAAGTAGGTAGGGAGGCTGGCCGAGAAGAAGCTGCGTTGGACGCCCCGGAGCGCGTCCAGCGCGCGGGCGACCTTTTCCATGGCGGAGGAACAAAAGGTCGCCACCGCGCTCGCGAAACTCCGGGGTCAGCCGGCAGCTGCAGGAGAAGGAGTACGGCGCCAATTAGATGCGTTCCATTCAAACCCGTACCATCCGATGAAGAGGCCGCATGTAAGTCTTGTAATGGATGCGTGAACAATATGCATCATTAGTTTCTTCGCGTTGTGGTGCGCGGAGCTGCTACGCTGTGCAATGTAAGTACTTCTTCTTGCAACTAGAACCAAGAACGAGTGTGATATAGTTATAGAGAAGATCGAACTACTAATGCATTCGTCTAGTTGTAGCTAGCTCTCAGTCTCGCCCTCTATCTCGAATTGCCTTTCAAACACAACCGCTTTTTGGTTTTGCTGTTGCTGCAGATGGAGCAGATGGGCCTGCTCCGGCGCGCCAGCCGTCGTGTCAGTCCTCTTCACATATTACGGATCTACTTAGGGTTAGGTACATCTTCTGTCAAAATCTCATCAAAAAATCCCTTCCTGCCTACTACCGCGCCCTCTACGCGCCACTCTTGCCATGGCAGCGATGCTTTTTATTCTCCCAAGGGATTCCTCCCCACCACATCAGGCGACTTCTCCTGCGGTAACTTCTCGGTGTCGCTTGGCTCATCGCCATCGAACTCGAGCTTCATCGGGGTTTGCAGGCCGATCAAGTCGAACTCGTCGTTGACTTCCAGCACTTTCTCCTGTGAGGACTGTAACAGCTCCATGGAGCCGGATTGTACCGTGTCGCTGGCGTTCGTGCCGGACAATTCCCGCCCGATAAGGTCTGCTGCGGTGCCTCGCGCGCTGCTGGTGGCCGTTGTGGATGTCGAACTCATCCCGCCCCCGACGTCTTGCCGCGATTTGCTTCCCAGCCGGCTCCACGACGGCCCCGGAACCGCATTCGACGCCGTCGGCAACTCGTATCGCAGTCGGGAGTCGTGCCCCCCCGGTGGCCTGGACGCTCTGCTCAAGGAGGCAGCGTCGGCCCCACCGCCCCCGACATTCGGCTCTGCGTTCGCGATCGTTACAGGAATCAGAAATACCACGATCACCGCGAACGCCGGCAGGAAAACCTTGGTTGCAAACGAGCCGGAAGATTCTGGCACGACGTCGAGCTCGTCGGGATATTCTGGTCGGGGTTTGTGAGCGGAGAGGCCGCTGAATGCCGCTAGTTCCTGCTTCGCGAAGACGCTGAGAGACAAGAGCAGGCTGAAGAACATAACGCCGGTGCCGTAGAAAAGCGAGTAGAAGGGGCCGCCCAAAACCACGATGGCGTCCGACACGGATTTCTGCTGCGTCTCTCGCGCGGCGAGAAAAAGAAGCACGAAGCCTGCCGCAAACATCACGTCTTTTTTCAGCAAATGCTCGCTCCCGAGTAGAGGCGGGCCTCCTGCGGCCTCCTCCGTTGGGTCTTCCGCTGGTGTAAATCTTGCTGCAGCTCTTGCAGATGAAAGCAGATCCAACGTTTGGCCCACCAAGTCCCCGTGCGGCCCTCCCAGCGCTGCACCATCCACCGCCAGCGAGAGCCACACCCCCTTCGCCGCAATCAGCAACGGCACCGCGTAGAAAAACGGCAGAAACGCGAGTCGGCATTTGGTCACGAAAACCGTCTCGTGCTGGCTTATCAAACTGCCAGCCCCCGCTGCTTCATCGTAGAACCACTGACAGTACCGGCCGAAAGCGATGGACACTACTGCAAACAGGAGGCTCACAATCTTCTGCACACGGGTGAAATCGGTGGAAGAGTCGTGTTCTTGACCATGTCCCCCGCCGTGCGGCAGCCGTGGCGCGCTGGAAGATCCTGCTCCACCCCCAAGGCAGTAGTCGCAGCAGACGGTGAGCGACACGGCCGCAGCCCCGTACGTACAGAGGAAATGGTACTTCCCGGTTCGCAGCTCCAGTCGCGATTCTACTGTTCCTGCTGGGGCGGCATGATCCTCGGATGCTCCGGCGGCGGCTTCCTGTTCTTTCATCGCGACTGTGAGCTGGAGCAGGCGGCAGAACTGCGCCGTGATCAGTAGCGCCACAGCCACCGAGAGCGGGAGTGCCGCGAAAAGCAATAGCTCGCAGCACACGCCCAGAAGCAGCCGACCTTTCGCAAGGTAGAGATACAACGACTTCTCATCAAATAGCCGGAGCGAGAGCGCAGGCGCTTGCAACGAGGCGGAAAAATACGCCAGCAGCACAGAGGTGACAAAACGAAGAGTACGCGCCGGCGTACCATTGGCGGCGAACGACTGAGATGAGGATGACATCATCATGTAGTAAATTCTAATTTTCGCTTTGAAATAATACGCGTTGCTTCTCGAACTGAGGTGGTCCTGGTAGCTCCTGACTGATGCGGCAGCTGCTGCGATTTTACCACGCCGGTGAGGGCACCTCGTTTATGTTTCTTCTTGGTGTGACGTAAGTAACACGAACGCTCTGGCGCGCGCGTTTATTTTTTCTTCAAATTCAGATTCACATTCACCTCCCTCAAACATCAACATCTTTTCTTTCAGATTCAGTCTGCTTGTTCTGCTAGAACAGTCGTTGCGTATCTATTTCATCTTGTTCATCCTTGCGCTTATTGTGCTGCTGTAGGCTCGCGCTATCCTTGCCGCTTGAAATTTTTTGTCGCTGCGCGGTCATGATATCGGTACATTTCATTTTCCCCGCGTTTTTCGTACTGGGCGCCAATATGCCCTGATGAACCGGAACTCCTTCACTCTCGTCGTCCCGAGGAAGATTCATAATTGGTATTGGTTTCACTTTCAATTGTTTTTTTAAGTTTTGTACATTGCGAATGCCTCGGCACCTGAAGCTGAACCCGGTCGCCTATCAAAGGGAACGATCGCAATTCAATACGCGGCCCTTGTCAGTCTTCCGGTAGCCACGTACCGAAAAACTCGCAGTCCATGAGCCGCAGCATCGTAAGTTCTCGTTCATCCGCCTCGTCTCCACAGCTACCCTCTCCACAACTACTGTCGTCGTCTACCTCTCCACCGACACCTGCTCGCGTCAGCTCGTCAAGCACCTCGACTCCCGTTCTAGTGCGTTGTTCGATCATAACGGGCAACGCCCGTTTCAGCCCCTCGAGACTGCCCACTGCATTGTGGTTTCCCTTTAGCCAATCTGTCACTTGCCTCGTCGTCGCGAACGGATTCTTTACTTTCTTCCGCAGTTCGATGCGCTGCGAGAGAATCTTCTCGGCTTTCTTTAGGTTCGTCACGAACCGCACGTCGTGATGGGGAAGGGCTTTGGCGTGGGTCGTGGTTTCGTCAGACGAAGGCCAAAGCGAAGGAGAAATTACAGCAGCCCCGGAGGAACTCGCCGTCGTCGCAGACAACGACGCAGTGGAGGAGGACAGCGCATCTTCCGGCGAAGCAACTACATTTTCCGCGCCACCAGCAGCTGCACCTCCCGCTGGACCGCTCTCCACCTTCTCCACAGTAGAGCCTGTTGACGCTCCTCCCAGCAGCACCACTCCCGGTCGGGGTTGTACCTCCTGCTGCTGATCAGATGCAAATGGCGGCCGCCCCTTGTCGAATCTCTTCTTTTCGAAGGTGTTCGCGACTCGCGCGGCCCACATCTTAAGGTGGTCCATTATGTCCACCACCCCATCCTCTTCCGTGACCATCACGGGGTTGGCCTCCATGCCGCTTTGCTTCGCCTCGCCGAGCCTCTTCGCGACGCGCATGGCCACCTCGAACTCGAAGGGGTACTTCTTCACGGCGATCACCCGGCCCACGTCTCGCAGGTCGGTGTCCACGGCGCGATTCAACCGCTTGTACCGCGGCGGCGTCACCTCCAGGCCCGCGACGGTTTGCAGGAACTCCGGGAGGCAGAAAGCGGGATCATGCACGCGCTGCCCCAAAACCTGCTTCAGAAAGGGGTCCAGAGTGGCTTTTACGTCCACCTCTGTTGAAGAGACCGAGTGGTCTGCCAATAATGGAGAACCTTCACTTCTTGCTGGTTGAAGTTCCCGTCCACCTGGGGGTCCTGCTCTGGGAAACTGCAAGAAATCGACGTTCGCGGAGAGCAGCCGTGCGACTTTCGGCAGATGCACGCCCCAATTGGGCCGGACAAGGCAGGCCAGCTGCTCGCGACCAATCCAGGGAGGCTCACAAATATTCAGGTCGAGGGCGGTGGTCCTGGTCGTGACCGTGCTCGCTGATCCAGCAAGCACTTCTGGTGCCACGGAATTCGAGTCTAGCGACCCTCGAGGAGCTGGTGACGGGGGCATGATTTTCTCGTCCCCAGCACCTTCGCTTACTCCCGAGACTTTGATTCCCTTCTCTTTCAAATATTCCTGCGCATGCTGCGTAGGTAGAATCCGGCCACCCCATGAACCTGCTTCCACAGAGGACGCTGACTTCGTTGGGCGAATTTTCCGCACGGTGATGGCTTCCAGGGCTCGGCGGCGGTCGATGATTCCGGCCGAAATTTTGTTTGCCACCTTGACCAGAACGAAGTCCCGTGACGGAGTGCCCTCCACCGTTCCGATGCGGGTCTCTGCGAAATGATCCCTCGCTCCCGCCTCTACCACGCCGCCCACATCGCTCTGGTCGTGCTGCTGCTGCTGCTCACTACAGCTGCTATCGACAGTGCGCTGCCGCGTCTTCGCACCGTTCCAGAGCTTGAACCCGAAGAGCCGTGGCACTGTCGGGAGAACCCGCCGCACGGGAAGCAGCTGCGGGTAGGTAAGAAAAAACAATCCGGGCAGCCCGTCGCCGAACGCACACGCAGCCTCTTCGTCGAGCGCGCGGACAAGGGCCGTGCGTTGCGCGACGAAGCTCGAGGAGAACTTCGCCGTGGCCTTCTTGTTTTCCCCGAAAATCTGCACGGATTTCACAGACTGGGCGCTGGGCTTGCCGTTCCGACCGACAGGCGGAAGCGTCGGGAGAATCTCGGAAGGCGCGTAGATCTCTTGACAAGACGGACAATAGAGCTGTATGTTTTTGTAGGAGATCAAGCGAGCGAGTGCCTTCAAAAACCGAACTGCTGCCTTCGCTTTTGAGTACGGGTATCGGTATCTACAGACGCCACGACACCACCTACATCTACATCATGTGCAGCACCAGCATGGACAGTGAGTTATTCAAATTCATGATGACAAGGTATCATTTCATCGGCCCAAAGGTGACGAGCAACAGCAATCAGCAGTACCCCGAGTCTCAGTTTCGGCGGCCCAGCGGCCGGCTGACTACCACTTCTTGCACTTGTTTCATCGCCGCGTAGCTTCTTCGCATCTCCGGCGTGCCTGCTTTCTTCTTCTGACTCCGACGCGTCCTGGTGGCCCAGCGCTGTGCTCACACCGACCGGCAGAAGTTTCGCCAGCTGGCAGCGCACTCTGCGGCAACAGCCCCAGCGGCCCCGCAAGTACCACGACCGGAACACCGCCAACCCCTCTTCGCTGTAGAGGAACCGTCGGTGCAATTCGTAGTACAGTTGACGCAGGGGCCGCACCGGGCGCGGCAAAAATACGTGGCCCCAGGTGTCTTCCTTCATTTGCAGAATGGCCTCGGTAAACGAATCCTGGTTGGGGTTTTGTTGCAAACCGCCTCCGGCTCCGTTGAGGGATTCGTCGGTGGAGGACGAGTTAGTGGAATTGCTGGAGGAACTTCCGGAGTTGCTGGAGGTCGAAGAGGAAGTAGAAGAAAGCGGGCCCGGGGGCGCGGCTGCGGATGATCCTCCCATTTCACCTTCTTGTTCAGCTTCCTCGCGTTCGGCTTTCACGCCTGAGGCAGTACTAGCTGTAGCTCGTCCAGGGGTAGTACTAGCAGCCGCGGAGAGCGGGAGCGGCCGCGTATCGGAAATGGTTTTCTTTATGTCCTCTTGCTTCCCGGCACAGCAGGCATCAAACGACAACCACGGCTCGCGCGCAGAAGCCACCGCTCCCGAAGCGGAGGAGCTGGACTTCGCCTTCGGCTCTGCTGCGGCGACTTTCGCGGCCACTGCCTTCTTGATTGCGGCTGTAGTTGTGGATGTCGAGTTGTTCGAGTGTGTATTTGAATTGGTCACGTTCGCTGGTGCCGTAGCTGCCGTTCTTGCCGAAAAATTGCTGCTGCCATCCACCGCTTGTTTTGTATTTGTTTTTGGAACCCTCGGCCGCATCTTGCCGCTTGCGGGCTTCGGCTTCCACTCCAAAATGTTTTTCAGGGCTGGCTTGAAATCCGGAAAATCGTCGACGAGGCCGTTGAGAAAAAACCGCTCTTTCAGTGTAACTAAAGGAACGGCGAGAAGCGGGACCGGGTGATGCTTCGTAAAGTACTGGACAAACTCCGAGGTCTCCTCGTCAAAGGAAAAACTGTACGTTCGTGGTTTTGTAGCAGAGGAGAAGGAAAGCTGTACTTTTAGAAATCTCATCTACTTGCTGTGGTTGTGGAATACATTGCGGAATACATTGTGGAATACATAGAAGCCAGTGCCAGCTCCAGGTCCAGCACAAACATATAGAGAAAAAGAATCGGAAAAATTTGAGACTCATCAGAGTGATGAACGATTTCAACTCTTACATCCCATGCGCTAAGAAATGAGGGCGGTACATCGGTGACATTCTACCTCAAAATCACAGAAATTGACATCAACATGAACTCCAACAGTACGAGAACAGAACCGGATACCTGT
Source organism: Amoebophrya sp. AT5.2 (assembly GCA_005223375.1). Classification (NCBI taxonomy): domain Eukaryota; class Dinophyceae; order Syndiniales; family Amoebophryaceae; genus Amoebophrya; species Amoebophrya sp. AT5.2. The sequence goes on along the minus strand of RXOD01003825.1, from coordinate 22,389 downwards.
CGTCGCTGTCAAAGCTTTCTTCTTGCGAAGTGCGTTGTGAAAGCTCGTCCTCCTCCCTATGCGCAGGAGCGCCGGCGCCCAGATGAACGTCGAACCCTGCGGCGCATTTTGATGTTGCGGCCTCTCCCGCCGATCCTGCCGTTGGAGCTGTAGTCGTCTTACTCGTGGAGATTATCTTCTTCGAAGTCGAAACATAAGCCGAAGTTTTGTCCGTGTCCCCGGCATTATCAGCGGGTAATGACTGCGCCGCCGCGCCTAAATCGTCGTTGTCGCGTGCCATGATACGCCCGGCGTCGACCTCGACGTGCCTCGTTGTGCAGGTATTCTTCCTTGTGTCGCAGGCGTTCTGCTTCTCGCTGACTTTCCGCTTTTTCAGAGCGGGATTTGTGTTGAGAGTGCCGGAAAATAGGGTCGTCGTCGTGGTCGTGTTAGCCGTGGAAAAGACACCAGGCAATTGGTCGATAACGATATCAACACGTGCGTCGTTACAGTGATCTGCTTTCTTGTGAGACGAGGCCATCATACCTCTGCTCTGGTGGGCGACGTAGCCGCTCTCGTATTTTTCTCGACGGTCGTTATTGTTGTAACGAATCGATGTTGGAAGCTCATGTCGTTCGATGCGTCCTCGCTTGGATACTGTCTTTCTTACTTTACGTAGACCTTCTGGTTTCCTGTTGTAGTGTATCTTTCTAGCAACAAGCTGTCTTGCTAGCTAGCAACGGATCCCAAGGACAAAAAACTACTGACTGTCGAATCCAGCTCACTATGGTGGAAACAAGGTGGTAGCCGTAATAAATAGATGATCGCGGGACATCTTCTATGCGGCAGTTGCTGATCCAAGAGAAGTACTTACTTGATCTGGGTCGTCCAAGATTCTGGGCGCGTACATCTTGAAGATTGATGAGCAGCAGGCTGTAGATGTAGAACGACAACAAGCAGCAGGAAGATGATTGAGCATGGAATTGGAGACGGATGATCACCACGAGAAGTACAAAGTATTTCGACACTGCTCTGATCTCGGAGATGAAAATTCCTTGGACGTCACGAAACCGCTGAACATGCACCATCACCAGACGAGCAAAAAAAAAAAATAAACACTCGGCGACAGTGTCCACACGTCAAGACATGTGCTACTTCTACGTTTTTCCGTGCTTGTTACTTCATCTGCCCCTGAAATTCGATGGCACGCTGAAAAAGAGTCCAGTTCTCGGCGACGTCGTGCTTGCATTGCTTGCGCCAGTCGCAGCTGTTTGTTGAACTTTTTGTGGCACAGGCGGCACTATGAAGCGATCTCTACTACTACCGGGTCCGGGGTAGTTCTTTTCTAGGTTGAAATCAGAGTCACTGACACTGGTACTAGCTGCAACATGAACATTGCAACTTTTACTTTCATCGTTAGCGTTACTGTTTCGGTGGTGCTCGACTTGGTAGATCTTCTGCGCCTCGTGCCCTTTGCCTTTTTTTCGCGCGCTAACACGAAAGATCTCATTCGTAATTTCATCGCGTATACTGCGGCTCGTGGTTAGTGCCACTTCTGCTTTTGTAGTGCCTTCTGCCGGTGTGGGTGGTCTGTTGATGTGGCCCTGATCCTGTTCTCCCCCTTGTAGGGTTTCGCCTCTACTTTTTGCTTTTGATGCCTCAAGTTGTTCTTCGCGTATTTTTCGCGCACGAAAGCGAACATACTCCTTCACGTCGTCATCCTCTTCATCCTCGGGCATTGTGAACGTCGGTCGTGGCGCTACTACGCCTTTCGCGAGCTTCGCGCTGAGTCTTGTGGTGCCCAGACCCAGGTAGTTTCCGAGACCGCCTTGCAGTGAACGGCTTCCAGCGGCGGACGAGGCTCCTCGTTCTGGTGACGTGTAAGATGTGTACGTGTATGCAGCAGGCGGCCCGCAGTGCTCTACTTCTGCGTTGCAATCCGTACGATCTTGCTTTTCATCGCCACTCGCGCTGACGAGAGGAACAGGTCTGCGCGTTGCTGCCACGACCCCACCAGCTGCACCAGCTGCCGGGGCCTGCGCCACCATGCTGCGAGCGACTTTCTTCGCTCCACCTGCCGGCGGCGCAGTTGTTGTTACGGCAGCTGCACGACCGGCTCCTGCTGCGGCCGACGACGTTTCTTGCAGCGACGAGACCACCTTTGTGATCGCCCGCACTTTGCGCCACCGGGACGGCTGAGCCGGGCTTGCTCCCCCGACCCCCTCGGCATGTGGAGGAGTGGCTTCCGGCTGTTTCCACGTTCCCATGCCCCTACTGGCGTTTTCGAGCTGCAGGCTCCAGTCGGTCTGTTGTGCCACGCTCGCCCACTTGCGTTTCTTCCCGAACGCTATGACGTCGCTGTCCGCCGTGACACCCACGTCGCTCCGCGCCTGCTCCCGCGCCAGATACACGCCCACCTTTTCCTCCGTCGCTTCGAACGTTTCTTGGAGTCTGCGGAACCGAACGCGGACGTCCTCGCCGCACAAGCGGGACCGGTCGTAGTGGGTGCGGAGATCGAGTACTTCGGTCTTTGCGACCTTCAGCTGGTGGGCGAGAGAGAAGTTGTGGTCGGTGGCAGACTTCAGCTTCGCCGTTGCGAGGTCGGCGGCAGTATGGACGTCCGATAGCTTGGCGCTGGTGTCGGCATGGGTCTTTTCGAGCTTGAAGAGCGTGTCGGAAGTTTCCGTCAGTTGCAGCTCCTGGCGCTCAATGGTCTCCTCGAGAATGCGGACGTACTCGATGCGACCAGAAAACATCAGCTCGGAACGCAGATCCTCGACGCGCATGCGCAAACACTCTTCGGCGTGGCGGTGCTGAGGAGGCCGAGGCGAAGGGAAGTGGAAGTGATTTCCACAGATTTAAAAATTATTGATTCAGATTCAATCTTCACAATTTCGTTTAAATAGATGATACTGGTGTCTGCCTTCATGGAGGGTCCTACCTCTTGCCAGAGCGGATGTACCTGCTTTCGGAGCTCTTTTTTCTCTTCTTCGAACTCCCCTCGCAGAAGCCCCTTTTCCCTCCGCTCCTCCTGTAGAAACAGGTGCGCCTCTCGCAGTTCGTTTTGCACCTCCAGCACTTGCGTGCGCCCGATTTCCAGGCTGTTCTGGAACTCCTCCCAGGCTTCCCCGCGGGCTCGCCCCACTTCGTTCATTTTCGCGATCACTTGCTTCCCCCTCCCCACCTCTTCCGTCAGCGTAAATTTCTCGCGCAGTAATGCTCGCTTTTCCGCCTCCAGCCTCGGGATCACTTCGCCTGTAAACTTTCGCAGCTCCGCCTCCACCACCTGCATTCGGTCCACGTCCCGCAGGTCCGCAATCAACAAATTCGCCTTTTCGTAGGCGGCTAACGCCGCTTTCTGTTCGTCGATCGTCAATTCTTTCTCCTGCATCTCCGAGCGCAGCTGCGAATTCACGTGCGTCTCCTCGGTCAGTCGTACCCGCAGTGCCTCGTTCTGTTCCTGCTCGGACTTCAAATCCACGGTTTGCAGGAGCTTTAGCTCCTTCGCTACACGCTCGTGTTCGGCGCGCAGCTCGGTAAGCTCGGTCTTCAAACCGTCGCGCTCCGTCAGCACCGCAGCGTGAAAGTCTCGCAGCGACTTTTCCCGCGATTCCAGCTCCGAAGACCCCCGCTGCAACTCCTTGTGCTCCGCGAGCACATCTTTCAGGTCCTCGGTCAATTTTTCGCGCTGCTCCTTCAGTTCGAGGTTCTCCACGCCCCTCTCCGCCAGCGAAGATTCCGTCTTTTTCAACTGCACCAGCAAGTCCTCGGCTCTCTCCCGGTATTTTTTCATCTCCACTGCCAGAGCCAGATCCTGCTCGTTGCGCCGGTCCACCACGCGCCCATCCTCTGCGTACCCGTACCCCACCCGCTTGATCTGCTGCAGCTCCAGTTTCAGCGCCGCCGCCTCGCACTCTTTGTCCGCCAGCTTCTCCGCTTCCGCCTCCAACTTCTCCTTCGCTTTTTTCAATCTCACCTCCTCCGCGTCCTTCAGTTTTACTCGTAACTCCTCCACCGTCTTGCGGTAGAACGCGACGTCCTCGTTCGCGGTGGACAGTTCGGTGGAGGCCTGCAGCAACTTGCGCTGGAAGAACCGCCGCTCCGAATTCCAGTCGTTCTCCTTCACGAGCCACTCGCGGTGCTCACGCTCCAGACGCTCCACCTGCTCGAACACGTCCACCTCGGACGCGGCGCGATCGTCCTGCTCCACGACGGCACGATCAACAGAAGCCGCCACCTGCCCTGCTTTTTGCGCGCCCTGCTCTCCTTCTGCGAGAACAGGGCTCGCACCATAGACGCGACTCTTGCGAGGGACGATCTTGTCTGGTTCCTCCGATGCGGGAGGCGGCGCGGGGTCCTGCTCCAGCGGAACGTCGGAACCAGCTGCAGGTGCCTGATCTAGTTCGTCCACGCTGGCATCTTCTGCTTCTTCGGCAATCGCCTGCTCAGACTCTCGATCATCTCGAAAAGGACGTTCGCGTGCAGGTCCACTTTCTTGCTCCAGCCCTTCTGATCGGATCGGCGCTGAAACTGGCTGCGGCTCATCATCTGTGTCGTGCGCTTTCTGTTCCACGCCTGCGTCACCAATGATATCAAAAACAGAATCTAACTTCCTTTCCGTGCCTTCTTCCTCACCTTTTTCAACCTCAACAGCGGCCACTTGAGGTATCGCAGGTTGCTCGCCCTCTGCCTCTGCGTGGTCGTTCGCCTCCAGCATGATCCCAGTGTCTTGCGTATCGCCATCGTCGTCTTCCTGACTGAGCTTCCCCATTTCTTCGAGCGTTTGTGGTTGATGATGCTGGTTCTTCCGCAGTCTTTCCACAGCCCCGTGGTAGTCCACAAAATCACTTCTTCGTCGGTGCAACTCCCGAATGCCCTCTCGCGTGACGGTCTTTTCTCCGAACAAGCTGCTGTCGACAACTGCTCCCGCCATTCGATCGGGTGACACTAACGACGAAAGCAATGTGCTGGTCTTGAAGTCGTCGCTGGGCCCGAATGCGCTGTCAGCGCTGGCACGGCGATTGTCGACCCGGTTTTCTTGGATGGTTCCCATCATAATGCTGCTGGAAGACGCACGCCGCATTTGGCTGAACGATCGTCGCGCCGTCGGCAGCTGTCCAGCAGCAGGTGGTCCGAAATTCGGAGTCCCGCCAAAAGCGGAATTAATATGGGGAAATCCGTTACCGCCGCCAATTAGCGGCCCTCCCCCAAAAGAAGTGCCGACGCCGCCGAACGACCCGCGCTGATGCCCGCTCACGTGGTTGATGTCCAGGCCGCGGGGCGAGACGAACGGCGAGGGCGGAGAGTTCAAATTTATTGCATTCGGGATCGGCCCCTGCATCGAAGGTAGCGTCCCACTTGCAGATCCTATTCCCATCGCCGCCATCAGCCGGAGGCTACTGCTCGCAGTGGCCGCTGCGCCTCCGCTTATCGGTGAAGTGGAAGCGCCAGCTTGGGGAGAATGCAGTTGCGAGAGCAGCGCCTGCTGGTTCTGGTAGTTTTGCAGAAGCTGGCTCACTCGCTGCGGGCGCAGCGGCACACCCACGTCGTCATCGCTCTCCACGGATTGAAACGTGCGCGGACCCTTGTTGTTGAACGTGTTCCGGACCGAGCTCTGGCCGCCAAAGCTCGTGCCGCCCAAACTCGAAAACGAGGTGCGCTCCGTCATCTGATCATCGTTGTTGCCTCCGTAGTCGGATTGCTGCTCCGATAGAACGCTGCCCAGTCGGGAGAAACTGTTCGCCGCGGAATTCAACTGGCTCATGGAACTGATCGACGCCAGTCCCGCGGTGGAAAGCCTGCGCGGCGCGGTCATGACCGGGTGCTTGTATTCCCTCGCGCCGGTTCCGCTCGTGATGCTGGACGTCGACGCCTGCTTTGCGAGAGCATGCTGGGTGAAGAAGTCGGTCGGTTCGCGGAGGCTGCCGGACGGGACCCCGTTGCCACTCCCCCGTCGTGAGTTCTGGTCCAGACTCGCGACGCTATTGAAGGACCGACGGGCGCCTTTGTTGCGGCCCCCACTTACATTGTTCCGATTCGTTCCGTGATGCTTGCCGCTCTTGTGGTGGTGGTGTCCGCCTCCACGGCTTGGCGCGTACAACACCGTACTTGTGTCCTCCATCGCGTCGACGGTCACGATCAGCTGCGAGTTCAGGTTTCTCTCCTTCTCCAGGTCCGCCGAAATCCGCCCGAACAGCGTGAGCAGGTCCTCGTGCTCCCGCCTCTGTCGCTCGTTCACCACGTCTTTTTGGTAGGCGAGTTCCTTTTCGGTTTTGTGCAGTTTCTTCTCCAGCTTCGCGGTGGCGGCGGTGAGGGCCTTGAGCTCGAGCGCGTAGGGTTTGTGCTCCAGATCGTAGATGGTGTCCTCGAGTTTCCGAATGTCGGCCTCGAGCTTGTCGATGGCTTTCACGGAGCGGTCCGCGAACTCGGCCAGACGCGCGGTTTCGTCCGTTTTGAGAAAGGCGGAGAGAGGAACCTTCACGTTGGACTGGCGGGCGGCTGTGCGACCGCGTGGCCATGAGGCCGGAGCGGCGCTTTTTTGGGAGCAAGGATCGCCTGCGGCAGGTTCTCGTGTGTGGTCGGCTCCGACAACATTTCCATTTGTTCCTTCCGTCCGTGACTTCGATGAAATGTCGATGTCTGCGCTTCCGGTCGTTCCGCATCCGCTTCCGCTGAGGCGGCTAGTAGTCGCGCCTCGTTCGTCGTCTTCGTCTCCCAACAGAGATGAACCTCCGCCGGCTTGTTCTGGCTCTGTTCGTGCACCTCCAGTCCCGACCATCGCGTCCGGATCCCGAACTCGTTCCAGAATCTCGTTCCGTTTTCTCCTTCGTTCTTCCGGTCCCAGAGAGTCGTCCACTGCGTTTGCCGCCGTCGCGCAAAACTCGTCCACAATCTTTCCGAAGTTTCGGTCAAAATACGTCAGCTCCGGCCCGAGATCATAGCCCCCCACGGTGCAGTCGAGCGCCGCAAGATACACGCGCCACAGAAGGCTGAGAAGGTGCTGGCCCATAGAGTGCTTTGCCGTGTCCTCGAACGCGTCGCGAGCGGCGTCGACGTTGCTGCGGGGGCCGCAGTTGTGCGTCGCGTCTGCGTCAGTGTCCACGTGGTCCTCCGACTCGTGGTTATCGGCTTTCGGCCCCGGCGCTGATGCTGGTGATAACGACGTTCTTGCTGATGTACCCGGCATCTCATGTTTCTCAGCCGCTTGTACTTGTTTCTTCGACGTTGCGCTTTGCCGCTCTCTGCTCCCCGGCCGCACGTACCCGGCGGTTGCAGTCTCCACCACGGACTCGAAGGCGCTGTACAGCCCGTTGGTGTACACGAACAAAACTCGGCTCAGCTTCTCCACTGCTTTTTCGGGCAAATTCAGCTCGATCAGCTTGTCTCGGAGGTTCGCTCGCGGATCGCCGAGGAGCGCCGCGGCAAGATCGTTTTTCGAGAGTTTGGGCTGGTACCGGCGGGGTGGCAATGGGGGCGGCCCGACGGCTGGGGATGGAGCTGGCGGCCGAGTAGTTGAACTTTCTGCAGAAGACGATGGATCTCTCGTCGTAGCTCCCGCACACTGCTCTGCCTCTGGCTCTGTTGCATCTTCATCCGCTTTTGTTTTCTTGGTATGGACGTCAATTTTATCATGGCCATCTCCACCGTCGACCCCCGAAGACGGTTCCAGACGAACTTGTTTTGCAGCTTTCCCTTGCCCACTGTCGGCTACTCCTCCTTCATCTGCGTCTACAGCTGCTGTTCGTGCATCCACTCCTTCATCTGGGCGGGGTGGAGCATCGTCCGGCTCCCGGTCCCCGCCTTTTATTTCTACCTGTTCCGCCCGATGGTCCTCAAACATCGGCTGTGTCTCTTCCATCAACCATCTCCGCACGTCTTCGGCATTGTAGAACCTTGCGGAAGCCAGCTGGCGGTCCAACAGCGCCACCCGATAATTCTTCACCACCGCCCCGTGACCGCCGTCATCATCCTCGACGAGAACTGGAAAGCGCGACGGACTGGTTAGACGACTTCTCTTGGGGGCCGACTTGTGCATTGCGCGCTTTGGAGATGGTGTGAGGCATTGTCGTTTCGCTTGCGGCGAGCCTGGCGCTTCATTCTCCTTCGATAAGCTCGCCGGAGAGGCTGCGACGTCGGCCGGAGAGGCTGGTCCCGAGGACGATGACCTTCCGGCATAGTACTTTCCGCCGCCAGCGCTCAACGGACGTTTTTCGGGAGTCCTGCTCCTGTGAGCTCGTGTTCGTACGTCTGTACTACCTACCTTCGCCGGCGAGGTATTCGGCCGTGCCTCTCCTCCCGTTTGGTTTGCCTTTGCCGGGAGGCTCGCTTCTATCTGGAACTGTTTTTTGATTTCCCGCAATCGCTTCACCAACCGTTTCTCGGCAGCAGAACGTTGTCGGAAACCGCCCTGGTTCGTGTGCCACAGGCCGATGGCGTCATCAGTCAGCCGATCCTTCAGCTCCTCGAATTCCGCGGGTTGTCCTTTTGCTTTCACAGCACGCTTCAGCGACGTAGGTTCGTCAACATTTATGCCGTGCGAACAATTTTGCATCTGCCGCAGCGCCGCGTCGCTACTCGTCAACAGCGTCGGGCGATCAGCGCCGGACCATCTTCTCGACGCTTTCCCATGATGAAGGGTCCCGCCTGGAAAATCGTTTCTGCTTGTTTGCTTCATCTTTCCTGTCGTGGCTGGATCATGGTTCTCTTTATCTTGCGTACTGATCGCGTCCGCCTCTTTCGTGGGCTTTTGCAGCTTTCCAACCGCATCACCAGGCCCTGCAATTCGCGTCCCACGCTGTAGCGCCTTTGGGCGGGGGCCGCGCCCGGAGATGTAGGTCGCGACCCTGTTACTGTTTTTCCCTCCGATATTGATATTCGGAGAACTTGTCGATGTCGGTCGCCGCGGCTTCATCTTGGTCCCCGCCTCTCTTCGATCTCCATCCAAACCGTTCAAAGAGCCCGTTGCATTCATCGCTGGGCTCTTCGCCGTCCCTCCCTCTTCAACATCGCGCGGGTCCACGACAGTCCAGCCGATGTCGGCCAGAGGACGCAGTGTGGAATCCGATGCGGATGCTCCTGCGCTGCGGAAGTGATTTTTGTCCCCCCGAGCGCCACCGGAAGCTGCAAAAGCAACGTCGTCGTCCAGCACACCAAGGATCGCGGCCCACTTCATTTCGCGCAGCTCCAGGGGCATGTTCTCCGCCGTTACGACAGCTGCAGGGGGCGGCGTCGTTTTAGCCACGGACGGAAGGTCGGGAGCGCCCTGCGGTTCCACGATGCGCTGCGCCATGACATGGCCATCTTGCACTTCCCCTTCATCGTCGTGATTCACCCATACATCACTGTGGGGTACGAAGGCAACGACCTTTCTCGCCGCCGTTGCTGGCGAGGAAAGGGGACGGCCGATAGCGGAGGCACGACGCTGCGTTGGCGTGGGCGTCGGACGACCGCCGAACATTTGTGTCTTGCACCGTGTACTCTTTTCTTACTTGGGAACATGGACGTACAGTGCGTCATCTGCATAATCATGATCATGTTCAGGGCTCAGGAGCGTAAGCGTTTTTCGAGACTCCTTCTTCTTCTAGTACTTACTGAAAGAATAGTACGACCATTCTCATGATCAACATCCGCTCACTCTTCGTCGTAGTTTCAGAACATGCATGCATCGCCGCGAAAGACTCGCATTCCTCCACGACCGGAAACCGGGTGATATGCGCTCGGCGCGGTAGTTTCAGATAAATGACAATCGTTGACTTCTTTTCTTGACCAACACCATGCATGTATCACGTACTACACGCTGGCTACGGTTTTTTCCTGCTTGCGATTGCGTTTTAAAAAGAATACTGTCCGCCCCCTCCCCGCGTCATGATGATGTCACGAACGCCCCCTGACGTTGGGTCTGTCGGTGAGACGCGAGGACCGTATCGATACGTACGTAGTTTTCGTGATACTATACATCATCCGTCGCACCACAACTACCACGGTATGATCTTCTATCAGGTATCACGCCCGTGCGCTCACCACTTGATTCTTTCGAAGGCTGCTACGTAGTAGATCTTCTCCCTGGTCCGGTGATTCATTCTGCTTCTCGCAAGGATTGGCTGCGGACCCACGCCGCCCACCTGCGCCTACCTGCGTGAAACTTCGACACGCACTCTTTCTACACCTTCACTGTACTCACCCCTTGCCCGGCGGCGGTGCTGCTGGCGTTGCTGATTCAAATCATTCACTGAAGCTGCGGCTCGGTGGCCACTTTCTTCCTCCTTGCCTGCAGTCCGGCTACGAACAACTGAGAAGACTTCAGGAAGTCTTCTCTCAGCTTCAAACACGGGTACGGAAGTAACAGTAAGCTGCTTCCTATATTTCCCCAATCGCCTGTTCGTTCTTGTACCCGCAGAGGCTATTTTTTGAGCTCCACGACTGATTCTGTTAATAAGTCCGGCATCGCGACGATGGGTAAAACCATAAGTATGTTGAACCCGACGTCGACGAGGCTAACATAATAACATACTTCTTCTTTTGGTCCGCTTTGATGGCGAAATACGATGATGATGATGTTGATGATGATCACGACCAACACACAGAGCCTCTTCAACATCTTCTGCGTCCAAACTTGCTCTCTTATTTCCTCACTCGCCTGCTCAGTCGTGTACCCGGAGCGTTCGTTCGTGTACCCGCAGCAGAGCGCATGACTTTCGTACGCGTCGCGGCGCCCCGTCCAACAACAGCCGCGCTCGTGCAACGCACACGCCACTTCCACACCCGGGCAGTGGAGCTCAACGTGGGCGGCCGCCTCGTCTCTGCCCTTGAGGATTGCCTTACAGGCGGAGCAAGTCACTTTCGCGCTTCTCATTATGTTCCGCAGCGCCAAGTTCGAAACGGTGTGGAAGGTTTCGCTACGGCAGTTCGGGCATGTTCCCTGCATCGCGCGACACATGGCCGCACACGGCTCACATAGGCTTTTACCGCAACAAATGGTGACGACAGGGTCTTGTTCGATCATGATGTCAAAACAAATGAAGCAGCTAAGGCCCTCAGCCAGCTCCTCGTCTGGGTATCGCAGCTCCGGCCGGCGCAAAATCTTCAGATTCTTGGGCGGCGCCGAATGTTCGTCCACAGAAGTTGAAGAACAGCCCCCCGACAAGAAGCGCGCCCGTGGATGACTGCTGGCTTCGTCTTCGGCCATCGTTGTAGTTTCGGCTGAGTGTGTCTGTGTGTGTGGAGAGTGTGATAGATCCTGGCGCCGTTGATGGCTTGAAGATGATGTTGATGTGCGACAAGCTTTATTGACTACCAGTCGACGCACTGACGAGTGCGTAAAGTGATGCTCCCATTCGCGTACCCATGATTGATGATTCGCATAATAACATACTAAAGAAAGTAGGCGTCGTTTGTTGCTTCAACGAATGTCGTCGCAGACGTTGAAGATGAAGTCAGTCTACTTCTACTAGCTACTGACCCGTGTTCGTCATAAGGGCTCTTGGTCGTCCTCCTGTTATCGTTTGTTTCTACGCAGCAGTACGTAGCCGGTGGCGCTCTCGTCCGACCCACAACTAAGGTGTCACGCTAGCGATCTCGTCTGTTTCTGGTAGCTGTTTGCCCAGCTGCGAGCGCGAGCCTTTACTCAGTCGCTGTCAAGAAAAGTCAGGCTAAGCGGCGAAGAACCCACACTGATCAACGGTGATTTGATCGACCTGTCCACGAAAAGTTGAGTCACGATCATCTTCATCTAGCAGATATTTTCATTTGACGCAGATGAAGACTAGCACGGGGATGGATCCTTATCCTGTCTGTTGTTTGTTCCAAGAAGAACGCCTGACCCTGAGAGGACAGCAAGAATAATAAAAGCGTGCTCAGCAATGAATATTCTGGACGCCGACGATGTCAACATTCTCTCACCCATGGCCGAGTGCGAATCTTGCTCCAAAATTAAATCGCTGCTGTCCAGCGAGCTTTTTTATCTGCCTGATTGAGTCCTCGCGTTGTTTTCTCCAAAGACAGAGCCATAGCGCCGAGAGGCTTGTTGAGGCGCTGGCGAGAACGAGATCATCAGCAGCAGTACTTCTAGACAGCGATACTTAGAGCCAGAACGAGTGCTTCGCGCTGCTTCGACGGCCTTGCTTGTACGCGATTCGCTCGCCGCGCGCCGTATCACAATCACGAACAGGATCAGCATCAGGCCTGCGCCTAGTTGTATCAAGCACACCCCGACGCGCTGGTTCTGTAGTTACTGCAGCCTCATCCTGCGCGAGCGTCCGTCTTGCTTCCCAGGCGGTCCGGCCGCCGTTTAGCCTCAATGTCAATCATGGAACGCAGGGCGCCCGCGCTCTTCTTCGCCCGCCGTAGCTTTCCCGCGGCGAGGACAACCACACCTCATAGCAGCCCTACCCCTTCGCACCGAGCAAAATTTGCGCTACCTCCCTCGCCATTGCCTCCTCCTTCTGAATTTTCAACCGCGTTTGATGCTCCACTTTTCTTTTCGGGTCCTTTGCCCAGTCCGCACCCGTCGGGTCATCCGTCAGCGAGAGCTGATGCTGCGCGCGCTCCATCGCCCGCAAGTTCGCCCGGAGTCGGTCGCCAGCATAATCGTAAAGGGCGCAAACCGTGTCGGCAGGCCGTTCCGGACCGTGCGCAAGGGTCGCCTTGGGCTGCTTTTTGACTCTTTGCTGCACCAGCTTCGCGACCAGCTCCTCCCGCTTCGACCCGCAAGCACTAAACTCCACTTTCTCCCTCTTGCAAATCTTCTTCAATTCGGGCACGCTGTGCTGAAAGAGATCGTGGCAGTATCTCTTCAAACGCACGTCCTCGATTAGAACGGGGGCGGGCCCGTCGGGGGTCGGCGGATCTTCGAACGGCGTATAAGATCCTAACCACGGGGAGCTGCGCCCGTTGTTCTCCCCAGCAGCAGGGGAATTCGGACCAATAGAGCCTGCACCAAGGGGAGGCGCCGCGGCGGACTCTTCGAGTGAGGTGGAGGCTCGTCTCCTGGGGGGCGTTACGTCGCACCGGGGGTCCGGCACCGCAGCGCCCAGCCTCGCAGGGCTCTGAGCTTGAGCCTGATGGTGATAGCTCTGGTTCCCGCTGCGGCTGTGTGCCGCGCTGCCAGCGCTTCCGCTCGACGACGCAGCCGCGTACTTTTCGGCCCCAAGACTGGCGGTCTTGACGTCGAAAAATGCTGGGGGTGGCGAGCAAGCGGAAGAAAAATAGCCTCTCTCGCACGTCTTGATCATTGGCGCCTCCGAAGAACCGGGCAGCGAGCTGTCCTCATCGCTGTAGATATTCGTGAGCTGGCGGAGCACCCGCCTGACGTGCTCGAGGTTGAGCAGATTCCGATCGATGAGCGAGTCACTGTCTGCGCGCCAACCCGCATCGAAGCCGCATTCATACTCGACTAGCATCCGCGCATGGAACACAACGCCATTCTTAGCCGCGTCCAAAAGTGAGGCAGCGACCTCACATAGACCGCGCTCCAGCAAGCCGCGATCGAATTTCTTACTTCCCGTCCCAACGAGTGAAAGCGTAACGACAATGAGTCTTGCGCACATTAGCGCGTTGGAGTCAGCCCGGAAGCAGGCGATGCCTTCGGCGTCCAAGCGTGCGCGTAACGCCTTCCGATCCAGCAGCACAATCTTCTCCAGTGCTTCGCGCGCGCTTGCCGCTTCTGCAAACTCGCACAGGGGACGGGCCGTTTGCGTTTCAGCGTGCGCCTTGCCAGGACCTGGACGAAGGTAATCGACAGTCTGCGTCGAGGTCGAAGTGTACTCGCGCTTGTTCTGCTTGATGTTTACAGCTATGCTACTTTTCCCGCGAAGATCGGAATCGCTTTGCGCTCCAAGCAGCAGATCTCTGCCGCTGTTCGAAATCTCTTCAACTACATCAGCACAGTCGTGCTGGCAGCCGGCGCCGCGCGGTCTTTGGTCGTGGTCGCGCACCTCCTGCCAAACCAACCCCGGGTCCGGCTGGGTCAGGGCCTCTTGCTCCGCCGTATTTGAGGGCGATAGCTTCCGCCGCTTTTCCGCGCTAACCTCGAAGTCCGCATCTCGTTCTTCCCATTCTTCATCCTCTTCTTCTTCCGACATCGGCGCGCCGGCGACCATCTCGGCAAACGTTTCGGCCACGTTGTCCATTTCGTCCGCGGGCACTGTGATTTCTTCAACCCGGACCACCCCGGATCTTTTGCTACGGTCACGATCATTCTCCACCCACGACAAAGGAAAAGAACCCTTCTTCGCGATTTTTCTCGCGTCTTGCTTCTGTGCTACCAGACGTCGCGCCCAGCGCTGGCGCGACCGTTGCGGCTCCTCTGCCGGAACATCAGTGGCATCGTCAATCGAGTCGGTGATAAAGCGCTCATGACCCAGAAAATTTTCTATTGCGACCTCCAAATTTTCGAGATCTTCTCTGTACGAGTCCAACTCGTCATTATCGTACGATCCTCCCACTCGATAATCTTGCGGAAAGGCAAGTCGCAACCACGCCTGGGGCGGAGACTTGAAGATGTGCACGGGGGGCGGAGCTGGGGCGGCTGATGAAGTTGGAGCGGGACGAGACCCATGCCACTGGCAGGAAGACGATGCTGAAGGTCCGCAGTCACCGGATCGCCCCGCCCCATACGGAGAGCCGCACGAGTCTGCGCGCGGCCGCTTCACCAAGAGACTACTCCCCACTGGGCAGCCTTCCGTCGGCCTGTAGTCCATGTTTAGTTTCAGGTCGTGTGGAAGCTTCGACACGTCGACATCAACCGATAGCGATGACGAAGAAGGAGCATCGGCTGAAGCATACAACTCATTCTCCTCGTATGCTTCGGGAACGCCGTACTGATTGAAGCGCTCCTGATTCGACGCATTGTTCGGCCCTTCTAGCTCTTTCTTCGTGACTAGACTCGTCGACCTAGCGACGCTGTCGCTCACCCCGGCACGAGCTCGAATCTCCTGGTCGCTATTCTCCAACCGCCTCCCCTCCGGTGCTGCCGTGTCGCTCAAGTTCAGCACGTGCTTGTCGTCGTTGTTCGGCAGCTGCTCCGCGACCTTTTCCGATATACCCAAGAAGGCGGGCGATTCGTCCCCGCGCCAGCTCTGCTGGCCTTCACCGTCCGCGCGCTGCTTTTCACGTTCTTCATTTCCGCAACTGCGCCCCTTCCCCTCTGCGACGCATTGCCGTAGCGCAGCCAGCTGCGCCCGCTCGTTCATTCGGGTCGGGAGGCGGCCAGTCTTTGCTATCCACTCCTCGTTGTCTCGGAGCCCAGCCGCGAGCACCTCCTGCGACGTCTTCGCGTACGAAGCAAACCACTCGGCGAAGCGCTCCCTGAACGCCGCGCCCTGTTCCGGCTCCGACTGGTGCTGCCCTCTTCCCTCGTCTGCGCTTGCGACTGCCGGCGCGCTGTCTGCGACGACTGCTGCGTACCCGCGCTCGGGCTCGCCCATGATTTTTGATATATGTATTCACTGGCGACGATCGAAAAACGATTCAATTCAATGCTTTCGCAGAAAGCGAGCTCCCATCAAACGTTCTGGGGCGTCGAATCTTCACCTTCAGAAATCACGCAAGTATCCGAAGGTAACGCCAGCCACAAAGAAACGAAAAGTAAGTGCGCACCTTGGCTGTCTTCCTGCGATAAAAGCTGTGCATTTATTGGTGTCCACTTTGGTGAGTCGACCACACTTCAACCTCGAACTGCTGTCCTTCGACGAGAAGGCCGCGAACGAGTTACAACATCATCTTGCGGCTCTCTCAGCAACTAATCTACTTCTACACCTTGTTCTCTTCTTTATCTTTCTCTACTACTTATTATTTTCCTTTTATGTTTATCTTTATTCTACTACGCGGAACTTTATCACGTTCACGAGGAAGATCACGACGCGAAAAGGTAGAGAATGAGAAAACGCTGGCAGCAGAAATCTTCCTCTGTTGATGATCCACCGACAAGAATATCGATATCGTTCATGTACTACAAGCTTGATGATCAAGCAAAGAAATGGCCGCGCATCTTTTTCGAGTCGAGATTTCAAAGCTTAGTTTTCCTTGGATCGGCCCTGTTGCACGAGGTGGACATACGAACTCTATCAATCAGTTACAGGAGGAGGTCCTTTCTGGGTAGCCCCTCAGAAGACGGCTGCGCTTCGCTTTCGTTTGTCTTTGTTCAGTGTCCAATTGATTCATTTCGCTTTCGTTGGTTCCACAACAGTAGCTCACGTTCTCTTGTTCACACAGTTCTGGCGGGTAATCTTGCGTAAACTTCATTCCATTCCATTCCATTCGCAATGAATTTGTGACAAAGTAATTGAAACGACAATCGAGTTGCGCACTGGCGCGCGGCCCAGGTGTCGCAGGCGGCGCGCTGTACTCACTGACAAGGTGCTGTAGTCTGCAATCGCAATTAAAGTAATTGTGGGGTTCGTGATTTACACGCATGTAGGGAGATTCACTGGCACGGACGAGAACAAGAGAGTAGGTGTAGCTGTAGGAGTGCTGCTCCTACAGTATTACTGTTCCGCAAGAAAACGACTGGCTGGTGGTTAAACAGACCTCGTCGTCCTGCGCGCCTATTTCCTCCTTGCACCCCACCGCCTCGGAGCAGTTCTTTCGCCGCTGCCTCCCAGTGTGTAAACTCCATTTCCATGCAAATCCATATTCCAGACTTAAGACTTTTCCACGGACGAGAGGAAGGACTCGAGGTGCTGCCCCTGGTGCTTCAGGAACTCGGTCTCTTCGCGCTTCTTCCTGTCTTCGATGGCGCGCTTCTCGGCTTCGCGCCGCTCGATCGCCTCAGCCTGGTTCTTCAGCTCGACCACTTGCGCTTCCAGCGACTTCTTCTCTGTAGGTGTAGACATTGCACGCGTAAAAAAATGCACATATTCACATTCAACGATTCACAGCCCGTGGCGGTGATTTGCAATGGAGTGAAATACGGAGCCATCAAATGAAAAAGGATCTCGACGTCGCTTACGCTTGGTAGCACTGGCTGGACTGCTTCCTTCTTCATCTTCGGTCGTAAAGTTCAAAGTCAATAGATAGCTCAAATAACGTTAACTTGTTTGTTAGTTAGAAGTACTTTTCTCGAGGTCTGCGAGCGTGTTTTCCATGTCGGACTTTCCTTGCTCGGACTGCAGCTGCTTTCGTGTGCCGAACGTGACCGAGGACGAGTACAGGGTCTGGTAGGCGGCAATCGTCATCCGCAACTCGTCCCGTACCCGGAGGAGGAGGAGACCCCTGAGTGTGAGCTTTTGGGTGTAGGCACCAAGAAAGACAAAAGAAAATGTTCATCTTGAACACGAAAATAAGATTGATTTGCTGAAATTCGTATCGAAAATCACAGGCAGTACCTCTCCGGGCAGTTGATGCAAATCTGGCGGATGAGCTCGTCGAAGCACTGTGAGTACAGTTCCTCCCGTACTGGGCAGATACCTTCGTGAAGAAACATCGGGTCGATTTGAATGTATGCGTACTCTTGACCCCGTCACGCATCAATCTCAAGCTGATCTGATACATTCATAGTAGTAAAAATGCTGACGATGTTGATCTTGCGGCGCTCCTGACGCCTTGCGTAGATTTCTCGCATTCCTCTCTTCCTGTCGTGTCTCGGTGTCGGTCGCATCCGACAGTAGAAATAAACAAAGAAATGCGTACAAGAGCTTGTGCTTGATTTGCTTAGCCTAGATGAGGAATTGATGAAATCACTAGGCAGCGCGTATGACCTGTTTCCCTTGCTTGCCTCTCCATGAGCTTGTGGTCAAGCGCTTCCTGGAGCTGAATGACGTCGAGTCGTGTGGCCTGTGCCGCCGACACGTACTGAATCATATTCCTCTCCGATTCGACCCATTCTCTGTAGTGGCGTGGTTGGAAGGGTGGATGAACGATTCGTTCCTCCTAAAAAGAAGCAGGAGGAGGAGGTGCTTTCCACGAAGTACGTACTTACTAGACAACTCGCGTTTAGTTGTAAACAGATTGAAATACAAACAACCCATAAAAAAATTTGTTCGTAGTTCTTGCACCTTGGCGGCAACAGTGCGTGCAGGATGTCCTCCAGCTGCGGCTTGAATTCGACTGGCGGGAGCGTTGTTTTCTTACTGAGCTGCTGCTTCAGCTTGTTACCTGTCGTTCACGTTTGCATTGCGAGGAGGTCCGGCTCGATGCGCCTGGAAGACCAACGAACAAAACACTATGTTTGTATTTTCGACCTTGGTGGTGCTATGCTGGTCTTATTCGGCTTCCTTCGGTAGTAAAATTTCATGGTCGAGGACGTTGTACCTGATGATCCTGTTTGAGACGCCGGTCCGAGCTCGAGTGCTGGGTCGTACTTCACGAGAGACTCGCGTGGCCTCTCGTCACCCGCAGTCATGATTTTACAACAGCGTCGTCAGGAACACGACACAACTCTCTACACTTCTGCTGCTTTTTCTTAATATCGATCTTTTCGTACAAACATAGTAGAATGAATGATCAGCACCTGGAGGTAGACTAGATGCTCGGACGCCGTCGAGGTATGCGCGTCGTGAGAAAGCCTCCTCGTCTCAGACAAATCGTGAGTTCGCTTCTCTCAGGGATGCCGAGGACTACAGTTTCGATCGTGCTCGACCTCGACGTCGACGTTTGCTCCTGTCTCCCGCATGATCTGCTCCATGCGCGCTCTCATGATCACTCTCTCTGTGCTCCTCCTGCGATGAAGCCGATGCATTGAAACAGAAACTTGTTTATATATAGATACTGTTTACTTTACTAGCTTTATTCTTGTGGTCACCAAATCATTCACTGTCCAGTCCAGCGCAGACGCGCTGCCTGTTCAACGTCTGTTCAGAGTATCTTGACAAAAACCATACGATGCGATGCCTGCGGCGTGCAAAAATAGCTGGAGGTCGCGTAAGCGTTAGCGTAAGGCGTAACAAAGAAATAGAAAAGCGAATCAATTAGAAGCGAAGTAGTGGTGCAGCCAAACAAGGAAAGCCTGCACGCGTAGGGGTAGGAGTTGAGAAAATTAAAAAACTGCCGAGTAGGACACATTGAGGTTTCCACAAGGCAAGCGAGAACCGCGAGTTCTAACTCGACAAATGGAATCCCGCCGCACCGCCCCCATAGGCCGCTCGCATGTTTTGTGACGGCGGCATTTGCCCCCCAGCAGCGCTCCCCCCGCCTCCATACACCGCCGTGCTCCTCGTATGGCACAACGCGCAGCTTATTCTTCCCCGCGCTTCTGATCCGTACGACTTTCGATGGCACGTCTTGCAGTCAATGATTTCTTCATTTGTCGTGGAGAAGATCGACCTCCCGGAAGCGACGCAGAAGGGCAGTTTGTGCGCGCAACTGGGGCACGCGATTTGCCAATCCTGCATCGGCTGGGAGCAGTTCGGGCACGAGACCATTCGGGAACTCGGGTCCCGGGGCTGCTGGTTGCGGAAAATTTGCAGCGCTAGCGCGTCGAACTTCTTGTCGTTGCAGAGGCGCAACTTGATGAAGGCACGGGAACACTGGAGAAAGAACTTCGTCTGAAAACTCGTGAGAGCGACCTGGTCGTGGAGGGGGGTGATTATAGTGCCCGTTTCGACTCGGGGATCGAGTTCGATCGGAAGTAGAAAAATACTGAGCAGGTCGGTGGCGAATGTATGAAAAAAGGACAAAGATCTACCAGGCAATAGATGGTCTTCGTGTCCAGCACGTCTTCGTAGTCGGTGAGTCGTATTGCGGTCCGCATCGCCTTCTCCAGCTGATTTTCGTAAATCTGCTTCTGACACAGCATCAACAGGTGGTAGGCCTCGCAGTAACGAAAGGGCTGCAGGTACGCGGCAGAGTCATCCACCTCGCCGTCCACATCCATCATCGCCGTCAACGCGGAGAAGTTGTCCAGAGACGACCTGAGCATGACACACAGGCCCAAGGAACAAGCGTCCAGTGGATTAGAAGAAAGTGACCACCTCCCCCGGATCTTAAACTTAATCGAGCATGCCCCCTCGCGATTGATGTTAAAAGCAAAAATCAAAATTTCGACATGTAGAATTCTTGATACCGCATGGCGTTTGCCTTTGCTTCTCCGCTCACACTGACTGCTCTTTCCTTTTTCTTTTCGAGCTCCAGCCCCGCTAGCAGATAGATCTTCTTCATCTTGTCCGGATTTTTCATCCAGCTGCTCGCTTTTATCTCCTCCCCGAGCGTCATGAGCCACTTTGCTGCGTCCGAGAATTTGTTTGCCTTTCTGTAGAGTTGCACCGCCTCGATTTTGTTCGCCATGTCTCCCTTTTCCAGGAAGTACTGCGCGTAGCGGCCGAGCAGATCCTCGATTTCCGACAGGTTTTCCTTTTTCGCGAGCTCCACCGCCAGCGGCCACTCGTTGAGCAGCACGCACGCGTCGATCGCGCCGCGCGCGTCCCCCAGCCGCAAAAACGCCTTCACCCCCTGGTCGCACAGCCCGACGCTCACGAGCTTCTCGCCGATGTTCTTCAGCAGGGGGCTGCCCTCCGGCAGGGTGCCGATGAACTTGGTGAGGCTGTCGTAGTCCTCCAGGTTGTAGTACGCCTCCACCAGTTGCTCGTAGGCGCGCGCCTTGTTGTAGTACTGCGCGGCGTGGCTCCACTTCGACCGGTCCGCGTAGTAGTCGCCGATCGAAGTGTACGCCTCCTGCAGCAGGTTTTCGTTCTGCCCGCTACCCTGCACCAGCTGGATCACGCGGAACCAGTCCCCGAGCTTCAGCCGCAAGTCAATCGCCAGATCCCTTCGGTCGATCTCGCGGTACAGGGCCTCCGCCTCGTCGAAGCGCTGGAAGTAGGTGGCGACCTCGGCCTTCTGCTTCACCTTGTCCGAAAGCAGCTTCAGCCGCTTCACAAACTGAATACCGCTGTAGTCCTCGTACTTCACAAACGCCTTCTCCGCGACCTGGAAGCATTTGCATCAGGGAAAATTGCAATGCATCGGTCAAACGTTGGCCGCGGCGTATGAATCCAATTCGAGCGATTGATGAAGACAAAGAGAAACGCAAAGCAAAAGGAGCATGTGGATGCGCATCCGCCTAGCCGCCCGACAGCAACACACATCGATGTCGATCTCGATCCTACGAGGATAGTAAAGAAGTGCCTGAAATTCCAGCAGATCGAGAGCGCACTCCGCCAGCAGCCTCCACAGCCGCGGGTGCGGGTTGTCGTCCACGTATTGGAATGCATCTTTCAGGTTCGACAGCTTCGTGAGTATGTCCCTGGTGTCCCGTAGCGATTTTGTCTCGAAGTCCGTGATCGCCTGTGCTTTCGAGGGCTGCTCGGGGTTTCTTATCAGCTCGTCGACCAGTGCGGACCTTATCTCGAGGTCCTTGAATTCGCAAATGTAGCCGTTGGAGAGAACGGGCTCCTCGGGCTGGTTGCCGCGCACCACGTACATGCGCTGCTTTTCCATGAAACAGAACAAGTCGGGGTTGTCCGAAGCCCACTTGATATCCCACACATCCTTCCGCTCGAACTCAAGCTGGGTCACCTGCCCCTTCCGCTTGTCCACATCATACAGGGAAAGAATGCCTGTTCGACATTGGAGGGGGCAACATCGTGGTCGTGCTCATCTTCTATCACTTTGAGTGGCCCCTATTCTTCGAGGTGCTGCCAAGGAAACGACCGAAGCCGAACCAAAAATCCGAATTGATCCCCCAACATCGACAAGTCCAACGAATACAAACGATACCGTTGATGTCGACCACCAGCAGCTTCGTGGAGAGGTTGTTCAGTTGGAAGAGCTGGGGATTTATCTTTATGGAGAAGCGACCATCCTTCTGCAGGAAGGGTAGGGCGTACTTTTGCACCAGCCCGCTCTCCCTTCCGATCAGGAGAGTAGAGTCAGAAGCGGCGATGCACGCGATGCTGTCCTGGACCGGGGGCGTGCCGGTGGCGTCTGTAGTGTTGTTTTCCACCCAATCACCTCCAAATTGGAATGGGAACAAATGGGGCGGATTACGATCGATGGTGACTGCGACAAGGAAATTTTTAGAATGAACAGCACAAGCAAACATGCACGAAACCAAATCGTCCAAACAAGTAGGCATAGGCAAAACTACAACTACTGAGCTAGAGCACCCGGGACGAAAGGAAGCGTAGGTACTCTGCTGAAACTCGTCCTTTTCCACGAAGGAGTTGTCTTCCGCCACGTGGAACATGAGTTCGGACTTGTTCTGGGATACGCTCCCCCTCGCCCAGTTCCAGAGGTAGACCACGTCTTGGCTGGCGACCACGATGTGCGTTTTGGTCATCGCCATGCCCTTCACTTGCGTCCGGAACCGCATTTCCCGTTTCTCCATCACCGTACCGATCTCGTTGCACAGCAGCAGTTGGTAGCTGTTTTCCTCGATCTTCGCCAGGATCGCGCAGTGGTCGACGGAAGACTTAATGAGCTGCACGTGCTTCATGTACTTGATCTGCACCCCGGTGAGCTGCAGCATTTTCGGGTGGA
>RXOD01003824.1:0-52770 GCA_005223375.1 Amoebophrya sp. AT5.2 | reverse complement strand
TTGGCGCTGTCATGAAACTTAATGATCTATTAAAGCTTAAGCTGCACTCGCAGAGCCACAGCCAGCAAGAGCAACAGCATAAAGCTATAGTTTTTTTCAGTATGTACGAATGCGTTTTGTCATTCATGCCATGGACAGTTCGTTGACAACTTGTGAGTCGTCGGCGTCTGGAATCCTCGAGATGCGACTCTTCGGCCGTGGTCTCACTCTCGTTAGCATTTGTGATGAAGATGTTCGAATGCTATATGAACGTGCCTGCGTGGGAGAGAGTCAAACTCGCCGTCATTTGGAAAATTTGTACTTTATGTAGATCATCAAATCATTTGGATCTCCAGACCGCTTACACGATGCGTCGCGTACTAGTATTACAACTGGTAGTGGTAACTCAATCTAAAACTCAGCAGCACATCACTAAAAACACTATGTCTAGCAGTACTTCTGCGCCGCGCGTCCTCGTGCGGTACGACAACGGCACCGGAGGACGTAGCGTCCATCTCGGATGGATAGAGTCGTTTTTGCGAAAAGCGAGGCCCGCGCTGTCTGCTGCGTCGGACCGGGGTCTTCTCTTGTGCCACCCGGCCATGGTGCAGTCATTAGACGATGCTGACCTGTTCGCCGAAACAAGTTCGGATGTACAACATGGGGAGCGTGGTCTATATGCAGCGGAGGACGACCGCGACCCCGTGGTATCCGACGAGACGGGCACGGGCGCCGATGAACGATCCTTGTTGAAATCAGGAGCAAATAAACGACGGCGGATAGAGACAGACGCAGACGCCGATGCTGGGGCTAGCGAGAACGAGCTCCACGTGCCACGCGGTGGCACCTCCACGGCGCCCCGAGCAGCGGACGTGGATGGAACGACCCAGCAAGACCAAGATGACGTCGACTGGGACTGTGTGCAGATTCTGTACCACCGGTCGAAGGAGGAATTAGCGGCGCAGATCTGCCATCTACATTTTCCGCTGGTTTTGCAGAATAGAAGTTGTACCAGATACAGAGCACAGGACGATCATAGTGCAGCTTGTGGCGGCGCATCATCAAGTTCGGCAAGAACTGTCTCCGCCACGACGGTTTCCTCCTCGTCAGCACTCGCAACCGGAACTGCCGCGGAGCAGCACCAGGAAAAACCAGGGAGAAATCGCCCACGTGCTGAGGAAACAAGTAAAAACTCCACGGGGACAACGCGCGCATCCACAACAATTGCGCCCTGTGCAGGTATTGAGAACGAAGAAGAAACGGAGGCCGACCACGACACATCGGAATCGGTATCGAGCAAACGCCCGGGTCGAGGGGCCTCTGGCTCCCCGATCCTTGCAGCCCCCGCTGGACCAGGAGGTAATCGCGACTCCGCTGAGGATGCGAGCATTCTGGTGCCCCCTTCATCTTTACTACGCTTTTCAAATCCGGCGTCGACGCGCTTCTCGTACGAAGACGATTTCTGGGTAGCCCTGATACTCGGTGGGCCTTATTTGCCACCGACTCATGTTGTGGCGATGTTCCTGTCGCAGTGCCACGATCGCGGGATCGCACTCGGGCTCCCTGCAAACGTTCACCTACCGGAGGCAACCGCCAATTTGTTCAGGAACGCCGGATTCCAGGTGTAATCTACTTTACTAATCAATCTTCGAGAAACAGAAATGCAAATGGCGCAACGCCAACCAAAAAACCGTGTGCGCCGTTTTGTCACAACCAGGAGCGAAGTCCATGATGCTTCTTCGTGGATCGGTTTGCGTTCCCGCAGTGCAACATCGGTCGAAAACCAGAAGTAGTAAATTTCGGGGCTGACTGCATCGTGTTCGTGTCGGGATCTTCGTCGGTCTGGAATTCCAATCAATGCGAAATCAAGTGCGGCATTCGGAGCTTTTCGTGCACGTGATCACGTATGCTTACTTCAGCCTCAAATTCCTTTGACCAAGCAGCCGCCCCCACACTTGCACACGAATTGATATTGATTCCACCCTCGCCATAATATTAATTGAGATTATTCGACGACGCAGCATCGGCCTCCAAAATGCCGTTCACCAACCTGCCGTGGACGGATATTTTCCTGCGCATCGGGTTTATGATGTTTGTGCTCCCGACGCTGGCGGCTTTCGTCCCAAATCTGGACCCATTCATGTGGATTTTCATCGGCCTCGGATTGATCGTTGCCTACCAGAACCTGTTTCCGGCGCCTGTCGCACCTCCTGGAGGCGGACATCGTGACTGAGGTTCTTCTTCCCACTAGTTTGCTTGCCGCGCAGGCCCAGTAGCTCGAGCTCGTGCTTCGACTTGTTACTACGCAACCCGGTTGTTGCTGTTGGCCTCGGAGACGCGACAGCAACTTTCACGGCGGCATTCTTTTTGGGACGTGGTACGGTAACATCAACACTTCCACCTCTTCGAGTTAACACAGACGAGAGAGCGGTGGAGGTTGTAGTGTTACAAATGGGGAAGAACAAGCAGGACTCCCCCCGCTCACTGAAAGCGAAGGCAGAGGATGCGGCCTCCACCTCATGGCTGAAGTGGGTGGCGGACCACTTTCTGGCCGCCTCGCAATACGAGCAAGCGGCGAAAGCTTACTTCGCCGAACAAAATTACTCGGAAGCCCGCGACTGCTGGGAGAAGTCCGCCTACCACAGGGATCAAGACGTATACTAGCTTGTTACATTTAGAAAGTTGTAGTTTATTTTTTGACATGAACGAACCATTTGTGACTAGCTAGATGAACCTCATCAAAAACTAAAACTTCACAACACCAACACCAAGACCAACCTCACGATTATCAGGGCGATGGTTACGGTGCTGCTCGCGGGTATGAGGAGGCTGCCAAGCTTTCTATGGACAAGCTGAAGGACTTCGGCGGCGGTCTAAGGGGAATGGATTTAGCGCTCAGCTGCTACGTGCAGAGGGGTAAGGAGGAGGCATCCTGCCGCTTGGCGCTGAAAAAAATCGAGCTGCTCGAAAAAGCGGCGAGGAAACCAAAGGTCATCCAGGAAGCGTTCGAAAAATGCGTCGAGGTGCACACCACCTTCGAAAAGTGGTACCCACTGAACGAAATCTTCATGAAATACGAGAACTTCATGACGCTGCAAATTGGAAGCCTGCTGAACAAATCACGAAGTCATGGGAACGAGCTGGTCGACAACGTCACAAAAGTGTATGAGGTAACGATCTGCAGTTGTGAGTTGTACTCCTACTTGTCAACATTAGCATACAGTTGTAGATCAATTTCAATCTAGGTAGATGCGTAAATGTGTTATTGAACATGTTGGCGCCTACTTCTTTCTCGCGCTGCATCTGAAGTCGAAGTAAGGCGTATTAAGAACGCAGCCGCCGGGCTGCATGTGCATCCTCCGCATCACGGAGCTTCCACTCGGCTAGTTGAAGTTGGACCATCCAACTCCAAGATACTTAGGAGGAACAAGTGGATGTCAGACGACCAGTACTTGTGTGAATGTTGTATTCCCACCGATCGTAGGTACTCGACCGGCATATCGAGAACCAGAAGCGGCTGAAGAACGGGGCGGGCGTGCAGCTTCTCGCGAAGGTCTGTCTCTGTCTCGCGACCACCCAGGACCTTGTGCGCGTGAAGATGTTTTTGGAGGAGAGCAACCAGTGGGACGAAAGCATGCACGCGGGACCACCGATGCTGGACCTGGCCTATTCGATGTACGATGCGTACGACTCGCGAGATGCAGAGCGGCTGGAGGGCCTCGTGAACCGGCAGACGCTGACCATGATGCCCCTGGAGATTTGTAAGCTTGCGAAGGCAAGGATTGCGGTCGTCGGAGGAGCTCCGGTCACGAAAAACACGACGAAAGCCGGGGCAAAAAGCGCGAAAAGTACGAAAAGCCCGAAAGAGATTTCGCGCAGAATTGACACGGGGCTGGATGACTTCGTGGACCATCAAGGAAACCTTCGCCAAAATGACGACAACATTGAAGAGGATGACGACGGTCCGGACCTCTCGTGATGAAAGCACGCCGCCTTGTCTGCTCGTACTCGTCAGCATCTTTTGGTACAAATTCGCAAGACAATATAGCTTCGGCCGGAAAGGTGCCACCTCTGTGCACCTGCAGCACGACTGACTCCCTGCGAGTTTCCACGCCGGTGAAAGTTATAAAATAGCGTTCCGGTTCCTTGGCGTGTGCGTAGGCGTGTCCGTCTGTATCTCCAGCTGAGGCAACAAAGGGGATCGGGAAGCGCTGAGCTTCAACAGAAGGCGAACGTCAAAGCGCGAGTGACGTTCACCTTGTGTTGAAGCTCAGCGCTTCATCGATCAGTATCGGTCTTTGTCATGCTCACGTGCCACAACAGAATCAATCCGTGCGAAAAGCTCAGCGTAACGAGGATCCAGATCCTGATCGTCTCCTACTACTTAGCGCCTGATCTATCAGAAAAGGATATTAATAAGGATCATGTCTTGTTGGGGCTAAATGCGCTCTACGTACTTACTTTTGTTTTTCATTTTTTGATCGCTGCAGGACCTTCACTTATAGTATAAAAAAACAAGGATCAGGATGACCATGAGAATGAGGAGAAGCAAGTGGACGTAGCTGAAACTGGGCCGCAGGTGGATCTATAA
Organism: Amoebophrya sp. AT5.2; assembly: GCA_005223375.1. Classification (NCBI taxonomy): domain Eukaryota; class Dinophyceae; order Syndiniales; family Amoebophryaceae; genus Amoebophrya; species Amoebophrya sp. AT5.2. The sequence goes on along the minus strand of RXOD01003824.1, from coordinate 48,200 downwards.
TTGCGATGCAACTTTGATTCAATCGCTTTAAGACTTTGATTGCTTATACTATACCTGTTCGACACAACTTCCTAGTCGATGGACTCCATCGAGAAGACGAATTTGAATTAAATATATGCGCACTTCTAGTGCTTTTCTGATATGGCAGTCTCTCACGACCACCATGTACCAGGCTTGAATTCACTCATTCATCGACAAGAAACTTAAGCTTGCTATGACGTTGACGTTTGACAAACGGCGGGGGCCGTGGCGGCAGTTTCGCTAGCCTGGAGGCGCGGAGCCGCTTCCGCAGCAGCAAGTCTAACAAGTCATCATTCGAGGACGAAGGAGCAAAAGGGAAAGCGGGAGTGGGAGTCCCACATCGGTTCCGTTCTCTCTTCGCGGGTGCTGGCAAAGGCAAAGCCGAAAGGGGGAACGACTGAGACTGTACTCAAACAATATTTCTTCCAGCCTGCGTCGATAAGTAAGCGGAGGTAGGGCGCCCGGCGCCGACACTACCATCAGAGACGAAGATGCCCCCGCGCTCGACACAACAGCCTCCTGCTTCCAGCAGGCGCTGTTTTGTAGGCGAGGACAAGAAGAACGACACCGAGAAGGTGACGTCTTCAAACGAGTCGAGAACAGCGACAAAGGACTGCTTCATGCGGGAGATTTTTTGTCCAAAGAGGAAAGTAGACAAGGAGCAGAGTCATGCCAACAAGAGCACCAAATCCTCCAAAGGCAGCGCCGCGAGCACCCACGCATCTTCGAGAACAAACGACACTGGCTGGCACAGTGCGAAATCGCACGCCAGCGGGTCCAACGGAGACGCCGTGGGGACGCCAGTTTTATCACGCGTGGCAAGTCTCCGCGGCGGGGGAACCACCTCGTTGCAGTTGCAGCACGTGGAGCCGGTCCACACTGTCGGAAGTACAAGGGAGACCTACGGTACCAGTGCCACGACTAAGAGGCACCGTAAGAAGATGAAAGAGCACGACTACATGGTCGTTCCGCCGGAAGACTACTCCTTCTCATGCTTCGCGACGCCTGAATCGTTTGTCCAGAGCGGATCCTCGATGCGGAGACGGCGCAGTCAAGGTAACGGACACGTGTACGGGCTGCGGCGGGCGGGGGGAGGAGGCGCGCCACAACGAGCGGACCATGACGAGCATGCGAGTTTCTGGAGTGTGGGCAATGAATCATTCGTATCGACAATGGAGGAGGCCCAAGCCGTAGGAGTGAAGAGGGATCTTCATGGAAGACGCGGGAGCTGTGTCCTCGGAAGGCAGCGTCCTCCGCCTGCGGGAGCAGGTGGAGGCGGAGGTAAAGTTAAAGTACAACGACAAGAAGAGCATCCATTATGTGCTTTGCTGAACCCGGATGAAGGTCTTCAGCACCAAGACCAGCAGCTTTGTTCCCTTGGAGCACAAGGCTTCGACTGCGACCACCGCACTCTGCATGTTCTTGGAGGGGATCTTCAGGATGATCCGCCGACGAAGACCACGACGTCGGCGTCCGCATCGTCTGGCAGCGAGGATGCCACGCGGCCGCGGGATCATCGCGTTGCTGCGAAGGAAGAGGAACGTACACCCTGCAGAAGTACTAGATGCAGGTCGTCGTCGCCTGAGGAGTCAGAGCCTGAATCTTCGCGTGCTGATGGCGAAGGCGAGGAAGAGGATGAAAAAGATGGGAACAATCATCTTCCGAGGTCAGCAACGAGAGCGTCGTCCAAAGAGAGCCCCGCGTGGAAACAGAGCCAGGTCGTGACACTGCGGAACGAGGCCGGTGAGACGGAGGACCATGTGTTGGTGCCGTTACGTGAGATGCTGGAGAGGTTCGGGTGCGCGGGCAAGAACGGGCGGGGCCCCGGCGGGCCGGACGGGGCGGGGGAGCACAGCCGCAGCCGCCCGCGAAAGCTCCAAGCCAACCTCCGTTTGCTGAAGGCGGCGACCTCAGCAGAGGCATCGCTCGAGCGGCAGCGGGCGAAGTCGTCGCGGGGCTTCTGGCACAGTGCTGGGAGTGGTCGGAAGTCTCTGAGTCGGAGAGGAAGCAGAGGACGCGCGGCAGCAGCGACGAGAACTTTATCCAAAGAAGCCCCGAGGTGTACTGCAACACCGAGAGGGAGAGCGCAGGATGAGCAGGCCGCACCAGCAGCAACTACGGGGAGCCGTGGCAGCTGGATTTCACCGCAACAAGCGCCGGCGGCCTGCGATGGTGCGAGGGGACGCGGCGCAGAAGCGTCAGGAGCGCATCTCCGAGGCCAAAATGTGATGACCTTCCCCGCAGCGCAGGCGCCAATAAGGTACCGAAACCTGAACCACCTCCACGAAACCGCTCAATGTCCTCAACAGCTGCGTCCGCAGGCGTCCATGGAGACAGCGCGGTCATCCTCCAAGTCCAGCTTGGTTCTTTCATCCAGTGGGAGTGGTGGGACTCAAACTCGTACTCGGACCGATTTGCGGGTCATAGACACAGACGAAGACATGATGGAGTCCCTCCAGGATCATTCGGAGATGTTCTTCCGAACGGCTGACGACGGCGACTTCGGGTATCATGAAGAGCGCGACGCCCTCATGAGCGGTGGCGGTCAACGTCTGACGGCGAGCAGCAGGTCAACGCCAAACCTGCTCGAGTCGGGCACGAGGCTTAACCTCGGGCCGCAGCTTCGGGACGACATCAACCATATGCGCACCACCTTATCATGTTCTGGGGCAGAGATGAAAGAGATGACAACGACGCAGACGATCTTGACCGCAACCGCAACCAAAACCAAAAAATCGAAACCGTTCGCGGAGATGTCGGTCGCAGAAAAGCGGGGTGTTTTCGTGGGCAAGTGGTTGAACACGGAGCAAGAGGGCTTCGAGCAAGTACTGCGGGCCAACGGGGCCAACATGGTGCAGGTGGTCGGGGCAAAAATGGTCAACTACGGTGTGGGGAAGTCCGCACACGAGTTCTTTCTCTCCAGCAGCAGGAAAAACGGCACGCTCGACCTTCTGAAAGAAGTTCACACAGGAGGCCTCGCGGGAAGCCACGCATTCAAGTTCCAGGTACCTACTTACTTCTAAACCGACCGTAGAGGATAATAAATTCTGCTCAACAAGATCATGATCAAGATGATCATGCGGAAGTGCGACGCTCCCAATTCTTGCACTTGTTGATGGATACAAACTGCGTGCACAACCATGATCACCAAATCAGAAGTTTTTTCTGGGTACCGCAATCCGCTAAAGATCAAATTCAGACCGTGATGCGAGTCAGGGTCTGTGTTTCTCTGAGGCGAACTACGCGTTGTACGTACGTCAATTTGAATTTTATTGAATTTTCTGATCCTGATTCCGCTTTACAACGATTGCAGCTCGACGGAGAGACTCGCCTCTTGGAGACTGCGATGGGCAACCGTCTGACACGCTGCTACTGGGGAGAAGAAGCGGGCTCCTCATCCCCATCTCTTGTCATTGAAATGCACGACCCTAAACGGAAAGCCAAGATTTTTAACGTCACAAAACGGGTCTTGCGCGACGAAAACACCATGGAACTCATCTGGGAGTGTCGGCCTTGCTCCGGTTCCGGTTCTACTCGTGTCATTCAATGCGTGCGCACATGGAAGCGCTGCGCCGGCGATGCTGTCGTCGGAACGGGTTGACAAATGTCATTCCATGATGTTTGGGCGTAGTGCCAGCGGTGCCGGCCCTGTCGGTGCGAACACGTCAAGAGGACACTGGTGCAGTTGTTGTAGTTACGATCATAATTTATGCCTACTCGCTCCTACTTCGAGTACAACTACAAAGATCTACTTACAATAACAACATCAGCTGCACTGTTTTCTGTTTATTTGCCACTACTTGTTCTTTGTTACCACTTGACTTCTACTTTTCAAAGAACGTAAACACGACCGACCGCGACTTTGACACGCATGCTGCCCATTGAGTAAATGCTCCATTGTCCTGTAGTTCGCTCACCGATATCGTGCGTCGAAATAAACTTAACGTTCACCCCCGCCCCCTCATTTGTTCCATTGATTGACTAGCTAGAGCTTCAGTTGAACTCGACCACGATGCGAATCCCGACGAAAGCAAAAGAAAACTGTCCGCTGGCGGCCCCACCTCAACATGTGTTCTTTGCGTGGGCGCATACAATTTAACGGAAGTCTTCGCCTGGGCGCGTCGGGGAAGGGGATCGCCTAGGCCTACAGATGTCATCTTCACGTGACTGCTGTCAAGAATTCGTTGTGAAGTATCTATTAGGTCTGGTCATCCACCCCCGCCACAAGTTTTTGGGAAGTGTTTAATTAATTAATTATTGTTTTTGATGATTTAGATTTTTTGATTTTATCTGAGTTCGAATTCGCCACGGCAAATGAAAGAATGTGAGTGTGTCGCTTTCGCTCTCGCGCACGCACCTGGTGACCACAACCAAAAGTCAAAGTGATCAATTATCGGTTCAATGAATGTCGACGAAATTCGAAATCATTGCTGTGCGAAGCATTCGTAGCACGGATTGATATCAATATATATTGATCCCGAAACAAGAGGCAACCTCCGCAAGTAGTGCAACATTTACTTATTAGATTCCTTCATCGCCCGTCGCCGTCCTATTTTCCGTAAAACAGCTACAGCATCAATTTGTTACAATGAATGAGTCTTCGCCTTCGCAGCGATTCGTTAGTCCTCCTCCGATAAAACGCTGACACAAATAACGCATACGCGTCCCGCTCCCGATAGCAGGAGAAAAGAAAAAGAAACCCCCCACCCACGACCACTAGCTCTCTGCATCTGTAATCTCCAGCGATCTGCTCTTTCTTATCGATCCATCGTTTCAGACCTCAACTTGCGAACAAAATGGTGAAGGAGCGCGAAGGTGGCATGAAGACGGGCAAGCGCAAGATGCGCCGGGACCAGGGTCGAGCAGAATTTGAGGAAATGCATGATGTGCGCAATCTACCCGATGTTGACGAAAGCAAGCATCCCGACGCGGAAATATCAGGGGAGGAATCCGGTACAGTTTCAGTTTCACGACTTACGAGTACCACAACAGCCCTATGTGGTCTACTTGTACTTACTTACTTGTTCTTGCCGAATGTGATTCTAAACACTGATCGTGATCTAATCCACACGACCACCAGATGCCAGCAGCCCGCAGCAAGTGTCCTCAAAAGCGGTCAAGCTCAAGGCAAAGAATAGCCCCGCGGCAAAGGAGACCTTACTTCCGAGAGAGGGCGAGAGCTGCGATGAGGAGAGCGACCACGAGCCCAGCCCGACCAGCGGCGCGTCGCCGTCGAAATCCAAGAAGCAGCAAATCGAAGAGCAGGAGACAGCTGAAGACAAGGAGCGCCAAGCGGTGGACATGAAGCGACTTGAGGAAATCAGGATGAAGAGAGAGGAAGACAAGGTATGAATTAATATGTCCTCGTATTTTCTACTTTTTCTTGAAATAATTTATTTTATCCTGCGACCTATTTATATGTATATTTATTCTTTTTCTTTCCCGCCTAGGCCTAGGCTTACTACAATTACAAAGGAAGCTTAAGCTAAGCTTAAGCAACATTATGTTCTGTAGCTCTCGTTCGTTTTTATTCTTTTTTAGCAGGAGAACGGGGAGTACAGGAGACTCACGAACCACAACCAACTGAGGAATCTATCAGTACTTGTACTACGTACTGAACTACGACCTCGGCGTCGGCACCCCCATATTTCAATCAATCTGAATCTGCAACCACCACGACAGCGTCTCCGGCACGAGCACGAGGCTGCCGAGAAGGAGGCTGAGAAGGGGAAGAAGGAGCAGGAGAAGCTGGCCAAGGAAAAGGAGAAGGAGGACGCGAAGAACAAGCCGGAGAATCAGGCCGTTCGCGACGCCTTCGCCAAGTTGATTCCGGAGGTCGACTCACAGAAGTCTTTGAACGAACTGAACCAGCAGAACGACTGCAAGAAGCTCCTTAAGCCGTTGCTAAAAAAAGCCAGCGTGAAGACGCTGAACAAGGCGACGCTGACTGCACTCTGCGAAGGCGTGAAGCAATGGAAAGTCTTCGAAGAAAACAACGTGGTGTACCTGAAGAGGGCAAAGGAATGAAACGCTTGATCTTTATTTGCTGCAAGCAGAGCCGCGATGAAAACAGAAAGGTTGTCGCATCGGATAGGAGGAACAATTCTACAGGAGCAGGACGACCACGGCCGGGCTTCTCCGGCTTATATATTTGCAAGTTCAACTCCGGCTTATTTGTAACGAAGAACTGGACCACCGATTATCCTTGCCAGGTTATGGCGAAACAGCTGGTAAGAGTTAGAAGTGGATGTGGAAGCTCCTCGCGGTCCTGCGAATCCTTGGGCCGACCTGATCCTGAAAAAACCGGAAAAATCGATGCAGCGCCATTCATTCATCTTCCAAGTACTAGCTACTATGCTATTCATATTCTTTCATCTCAAGACGGCCAATGACAGCAAGAACTAGGGAGCGAGATCAAGAACTAGTCAGACCTCCAAGTACTTAGTAAGTCTTCCGTGGGTGCTGTTCTCAAAGTGTCTGAGTTTGTGCTGGCTTAGCGGTAAACAAAAACATAGTCAAAAAGAAAATGAAAAAACTAATCAAAACGCAAATCTCTCTAGGGTGAAATGGAAACATAAATCAAAAAACAGATACGCATTTATTACGAGTAGTAAAGTTCAAGTTTGTTGTCATCGTCCTCGTCCTCGATCGGCATTGGTCTCTCATAAGAGCATAGACAATGAAGATACCTGCTCGTTGTCCAGATCATGTCCCAAAGGCAGGCGCACTTGCATCTCGGACTTGGATTTCCTTCTCCAGTTCCAAATGACCCGCAGTACCAGCAGGGCGGATTATATTAGAAGGTCGGAATTACTTGTTTAGTTTAGTACCTCGCTTCATTTAACAACATCTCTCATCACCTTTGACACGCATCCACTCACAAAGCTTGAGGCCACTTTTCGGGCACAACTACTACAACCATGGCGGCCCAACCACTGATGCAGACGACGCAAATATCCGATCCGAAGCAGGTTCTCAGTGCAGAGGACGTGTCTCTGGGTAGCCGCATCCTTAAAGAACATCTCTGTCTTTACGTTGGGCAGCAGTGCAAAATGATCTTGCACTACTGTCTCCCGAATGCCGTGCGATGCATGTCACAATGTGAGGACGAAAACCCGGCAAACTTGATCGAGCTCCTGCCGCTCCCGCAGGAAGTTCAAGACCGATACGCGGGTCCTTTTCGTCGTGTCAATTGATGATTGTTTAGCTCGTTGCACGCTCTTGGTACGAATGAACTTGCATGCAATCATATTCATATTGTATATCTATACTGTATGTGAGATAACTAAAAGTAAGAGGAACAGCAAGAACAGCACGAAGCGCGCTTGTAATAAACTGGCTAAACGTAAACTAACTTCTTGTTCTTCTATAATATTTATACCGATCTAGATCTACATCTACTGCACACCACACGCACGACAGGACAATGCATCGACGCACTGGTCAGAGTGCATGGCCAGAACCACGTGGAGATCCTTTGGCAGGACGTTCCGCCGCAGTTGGTTCCGGGGGTCATGGCTTCCGACGTTCAGCGGATGGTTTGGAGCGGTATCGTTCGCACTTTGCATGCCTATCCCGATGAATTTAACACGCTGAGCCACCTCGACCCCGCGGCTACGCGCGACAGAAGCACGCTGCCGCCGTCCGGGGCAGCAGGAGGGGCACCCGCCTAGCCGGTACGATGCAGACAGAAGGTGCTCGAGCGCGACTCCTCAAAGAATCCTCGGCGATTCGCCCGAAGCGGTTGAAGAGCCAAAAAATTCTTTACTTCTAAATAAAAGAAACCGTGTAGTTAGCGCGACAGCTGCGAAGGAGAAGGTGGAGAAGGTCCCCATTTCACTTGGCATCCTTTCAACCTCGTCGACATCCATGGAGGACGAGGCGGAACAAACTATAACCAAACCCAAAGAGTCCTCTTTTTCGCAGTCGCGCCTATGACTATGTCGACCCTGCAATCCACGAAGACTATAACTAACAGCGTCAGACTATGTCGCGTTGATTTACGACTGCGTCTTTTAAGCCGCTGTTCTACCCTCGGGTGCATTGATGTTGTCGTGAAAAGGTTGGTGAAGTCCGTTTACGGAGGAACGAAGTTCTAAACCTTTTTCAGTTCGTTGGCCACTACCACGTGGGCTACTCTTCCTACAACTTCATGAGATAAAAGATGATGGATAAAGTACTTCAGCCCTCTTATTTCGTGGCGACAGCCGTTGAAGCACTTGCACGTCTCTGTGGGGTCTCCCAATCGTGATGCAGCCTTGGTCGTTGCGGAAATTTTCTGTTGGTTGTCCACGCTTGTCGGTCGTTGGAACAACATCGTCTCATGATGTGCAACAATCGTGCGGTAATCGGTGCGGTCGTCGGTGATTTTCTTGATCATGCTAACGCCCTCACTCGTAAAGGTAAAACTCGCTACTTGTGCCTACCTTTACAACCTACGTTTACTTCTAGTTCTACGAGTGCAACTCACTCGCCCGCACCATTTCAATTTGTCGTGGCCATTTCCCGCTATTCCCCAGCAGCATTGCCTTCTTTTATCTCCTCGTCTGCATGATTTCCATCTGATAGATACTCTTTATTTCAGCATCGACTGAGCACTAAACCAACGTCGAGGAGCTGCACCGGCAGGCTTCCGTCACTTTCCTTTTGTTTCCGATTGATTCGCCCCTCCTCCATCTTGAAAAACAAAACTTGACTAGTCCCGGCCCAGCGCAGCATTACTACTACTAGGTAGTGCAAGAAGATGTTGGTGGAGGGTGATTCGCCTATACGGGAGTTGTCCCGGTGGCAGGACGTGAACATTTACTACCTCATCGGGTGGCACGCCCTCCTGCTTGGCTCCGCCGCCTACTTGATCGCCGCCGGCCACAAGGCGGCGGTGGGGATGCGGTTTCTCACCGGGGCGTTCGCGGCCTGCATCCCTTTTCTCGAGTTTCCGCACGGCAATATCCACATGTTCGCGAGCTGGGGCGCCGGCTACTACTCCATCCACGCGTTCTTCGGGCTGATGCTGGTCGTTGCGGCGGTCGGCGGAGGGTTCCTGATCCTGTGCCCGGAGCACACGCTGCTGGTGAACTCCGGCGCGCTCGGGTGGCTGCTGGGCACTAGCTGCTGGGCCTTCCTTTCCCGGCTCATCTTTTCGGTGTACTTCATGACGCAGAACAAGTCCACCGACGCGCAGGTGATCGAGGCGCAGCAGCGCCGGAACGACCTCACGCTCGCGCGGAATACGTTCCTGCTGTCCCTGCCGGACGTCGGCGTGCTCGTGTTCGGGCTGCTCTTCGCGGGGCTGTTTTCGTACCGCGCCGTCACGACGAAGTACGTGGTGTACCCGTTCCTGCTCGCGTTCCTGTACGCCTTCGTGTTCACCAACGCGTTGGTCGAGCTCGCGGTCGTGGTGTCGTACTTTCTGGGGCCCTACCACGGCGCGAGCGCGGCGGCGGGGGGGCTCTCAGACGAAGAGATCGCCCGCGGGTTCGCGGACCTGAACACGCGAACCATGATGAACCTGGGCTTCGGTTGGCGGACAATCTTCTTCTGGCCGATGCCGAGCTCACTGGGAAAACTACGAACCCTAGCCATGACCGTGGCGGCGCATCAGGTGCGGCTATAACTTCTTCATAACCGTGCAAGTTGTCAATGTTGAGTATCTCTATTTTATTGTTACCTATCATGGCTGCTCCGTCCCGCTGGGCAAGCCAAGGTGATCGTGATGATCCTCGTGCCATCCACCGCAGGGCTTCGGTTTAAGTAGATGAACATGCAGAAACAAAGTGAAAGTTTAACAACACTGACGTTGCACTTCAGGGTGCTTTGGCGCATGGGAGTGACGAGCGGCGTGTGGTCCTGACCGAGTATGCGTCTTTTGACAACAAGCGTATTGTGGATCTGCTGTGTCCCTTCTTTTTCGGGGGCGTGATGGTTTACTTTTGCATGTGCGCCTCTCTGATCCGGCTCGCAGATACGATCCCCAGGGACCCGGAGGACGAGCTTGAAGACGGCACAGGTGCCTCCGCGCCTCTGTCCGGAGTGTCGAAGCGTGGGTCGCGGAGAACGAGGGCATAACGGTGGAACATGAAATTTTTGTTCTATTATTTAAAGAAAGGACAAGGAGTAGGAGAATCGTGACGTTGCTTGACGTTGACGAGGAATCAGGGCTATCAACCCTCGGACCTGGCCGAGGAACCCGAGTAGGACGAGAGGAATCCACGCGAACTACAACGGACTGACATAACAAAGAAGATTTGAAATATCGATGTTGCGCTGGAAGGCGAAGGCTTATGTGTAAATACTACATGCAAAAACTACGTCAAGGGGACATCGACATCGTGATTCCTGATGCTTCCACCAGCACGCTTTTCACGCCAAACGAGTACATTTTCTTTTTCATTTCGCTTGCTGATGCTGATCAGAAGTTGTAACCCAGTGTCGATCCATCTAGTTGAAAGAATGTTGATTTTGCACACATAAAATTGAAGAAATTGATTGAGCAGTGAGACCAAAATTTGTTAAGTACTTCCTTGAGAACAATGAGGAGAATCCGAATCCGACGAGCTCGCTATACTCATTTATTTTGAAAGGAAACACCCATGGCGTCGCCAAATGAAATCGATGTGCTGGCCGTTAATCTTAATCTTAATATGTGTTTGATGTTGTTCTTGTTGATGTTCAATCAATCGGAATCGATGCGTGGCGTCACCAACTATACTACGCTTCCTTAATGCTAAGTAATTGCTCATCAAGCTCGACGTGCAGCATCTGCAACTGCATTCGTTCTCGACGACCTGGAGCCCAGTAGTTCGTCGAGGATCACGGGCGAGAACAATCCAATTTATCATAAATACGACCTTGAGACTGACGGTTCTTCCTCTTCGTGGACGTTGGGCTTAGGGCGGGCATATAAAGTCGTGACCAGCTTTCTGGAAATGGAATTCCGTGGTTATATCGGCCTTCCTCGTCGTCGTCTACTGGGTTGGGGAGCGGCAAGATCTGCTTCTACTTGGATGTACTGACCAGTACCGAACACGTCATGATGATGATCCAGTCTCATGTTGCCGTAGCAGCTTGGCCAATCAGCATCTCTCTCTCTCTCTCTTCTGAATCTCAATCTGGTGTCACCAGCCGTCGTGTGAGACATCACATCCACACTCTAGGCTATCTGTAGTTCTACCCAGCGCAGAAATACTTTTAGGAAAAAAAAATAGAGGCTCGGCTGGTGAATTGCTCGGAATTCAATTGCATCTGCAGAAGCAAGCTGCAGAGATTTACAAACATATTTCTGTCGACAGACATCGGATCGGGGTAAAAAAAGAGCATTTCGCAACAGCCTCTGCAGCTGGACTAGATCTTTCTTGCTTTTCTCGCCGTCGTGGTCCTCTCCTGTCACGGAGCGCTTTTTGACGGCGCCACACGCGCGCGCATTGTCACACGAAGATGGCGGGAACAAGTGCCATGGGGTCGTGGTACTGGGGCGACGTCCCGACGGCACGCGAGCTCGTTATGGCGACCGGAATCGGGGATCCGGACATGTACGAACAGCGCTCTGTCGCTCTTCCCACGGATATGAGCATCACCGATGGCGTCTTGGACAAATACGGGCTCCGCACGGAAAGCGCGAAGCACAACACGGACGGATTGCAAGCGAAATTGATGGAGTATAACTCAGAGCTCGAGCTCATCGACGGCTACTCCAGCGTGACACTCTTCGCAAAGCTCTGGTTTCCAGTCCTCATCATCATCGGTACTTGTTTTTATTTTTTTAAAATAAAGGCATGTTGATTTGCTTGTTTTACAGATAATTGATTTTAATTTTTTGAAAAGAAAAACCTCGACCTCGACGTCGTCTTCACTACGGGGCTTTCTCTGTGCCACCATTGCGTGCACAGTCAGACATATTCATATTACGGAGCGATTATGTCTTTGTCTACCAGAGCGCGCGGCTATTTTTGCCACTATTAATCCGGTTCGAGGATCAAGAACAAAAACAACGCCAACCCCTTGGTCGGCGCGCCCACAATTTTGGACCTCTCGTTGATTTGGGCGCGACTGATTTTCCGTAGGTTGCCCCCGAAGCCTCTGATGTCCGCGTCCAACCTGCGGGACGAGATCCCTAGTCTGTGCGTCGATTCCGCCGTAGATAGTATATTTGAACATGTGGAACATCCTCGAGAGGCACGATTACTCGATTGTTTTTTTCAGGTTGCGTGCTGACGTACATGGGGCACAAGGCGGCGCCCCTGGCGCGAGCCATGATCGGCGCCATGCTTGGGGGATTCGTCGTGCTGGAGTTCGGGGATCCGCTTTGCTCCCTAATCGCCAGCGTCGGACTCGGATTTGCCGGCTTCTTGGTGCATTATTCTTCGTTTTATTTTCTTCGGGCGATGGATGAACTTGCAGAGACTTCATATAAAGACCTTCATCATAAAATAAATGACAAAGAAAAGGATCCATCATCGATAGATTGACTGTGCGTGAAGGATACTCCGTGTCCGTGTCCGTAGCGGTCAACCTACTAGCTACAACGCGATGAGGTTGCACTTGCAGTTGCACTTGCTCCGATTATAGATGAAGAAAATTGGAAGCGGATTAAGTACATTAAACACCACGCCGACCTCCACCACACGCATCCACATCAGGTCTTCTACGTGGGGATGGTGTGCTTGCATGCGTACCTGGTCTTCAAGTATTTTGTGAAGCAGACGCTTGCCATCGCAGGCGCGCTGGTTGGGGGACTCGCCGGGAGCTACGCGTGGAATGTGCTCATCAGATGGGCCATCGGCTTCCCAATGGGAAATGTAAAAATACATTGTTCAACATCATACGTAAATTTTTTTTTTTTTTTCAGTCACCAACTTCCCAACGCCAGTGGTAGGCCTCTTTAAGTACTTTCTTAGCAGTAGTAGTACGTGTTTAGTAGTGCTAGTGTACGACTACGACGACGACTCGTAAGTAGTAGTAGGTACCGCGGCCCAACCGTCTCGCTATTCTGTCGCCGCATCGATCCGCATGTGCGCGCAAGCCTTGGCTCAATCTTTGGGCCGACGCTCACGGTCACCTCGCACCCAACCAACACTGAAAATATAAATAATTGAATCTCGTGCAGGATCCGACTTACTCTTACCCCACGATGATCCTCGACATGACTGGCGCTTGGTGTCTGGGTCTGTCGTTCTTCCACTTTGTTGCGATTGGCGGTTCCTGCTACGGCGGCTACTACTACGTGGTGACGTCGAAGCGGATCATCTATCCGCAGCTGCTGTCAATTTTCTACGCCATGATCACCACCTTCGCGTTTGCGGAGCTCTGCATCGCCGGCTTCTCGACGGGCGCACCGAAGATTACAGGCAATGATCCTGCGACGGACCCCAGGGTCCACGACACGGCTGATGCGTTCGTGGTGTATCTGGATAAGGGGATGCACGCCTGCGCTGGTCTGGTCTTCAACTACAAGCTGCTTCTGCCATTCAAAGCCCTGCGGCAGTTTCCGTTTGCAACGACGTACTACGCGAACGCCGCGAGCGATCCCTTCACGCATTACAGGGGAGAAGGTGGAATGAACGCAAGCGCAACGCCCAACGGAGGACTGTGTACTCAGTTTTTATTGTGATGTCGATCTAGATCATCATCATCGTGTTTCTGTGTGCCTGTCAAGTAGAACAATTTACGTCATCCATAGAAGTCGTTTTCTTAAAGGTAGCCGTTTGCGTTTACCTAGGTAGTTTCTCACGTTTCCTCTTCCCTGCCCTCGCGACATTGATTCGCTGGCTCTTCTTTGACTCCGAGCAAGGCTCCTCTACGTGGGAAACATATTTGTTTGCGGTGGACAACATGGTCTCGATCTCGAGCATCTTTCTCAGTGGGTTCATCATCCTTCCACCTTCCACCTACCACAGGTTTTTTCGATTCCGTCGCAAGTATCCTTCAGCGGTACTACGCGCCCCCGCATATCTCGGACTGGATCCTGCCGAACCTGCTGTTGCTCTTCCTGTTTGTGGGCCTGTACCTGCTCGCCTACCAGCGCATGGCGGAGACCGTGGACCAGGCGACCGACCCGATGTTCCACGCCTTTGGCAAGGCGGCAACAAACGCGGCCGAGGACGTCGAGAGGAGAACGAAAGCGAGCGAGCTGCTCTCCCACGAGTTTGAGGAGTACGAGGCGCAGAAGCAGCTAGAACCCCACTCCAGCGACGCGCCGAGCATGCCGTCGAGCTACTACAATGGCGGGGCTGTCGCGGCCGGAGACAGGGTGAGCTCGCTCTCGGCCTCGGGCTCCCGGCGGGCGTCCAGTGGTCGGGGTCCTAGCTCCATGCCTTCGGTGCCGGCGTCCGACGTGATGGCGGAAGACCAGCCGATGAGCTCCTCGCTGGCGGCCGGTGAAGTGGAGTCGTCGATCTACAAGACGGCCAAGGTAACCACCACGACCAAGGAAGGGAAAAGAGGGACAAGGATCAAAAAAGTGGAGTACGAATCGAGCACGAAAATCACCAGAAGCCCACGATCGACCATGCCGACGTCGTCCTCTACTCTCCCGTCATCCGCGATGCCGTCGTCCATGCCGTCACACGTTCCCATGTCGGATATCATGCCGGAGGGTACGCGCATGAGCTCGATGGGCGCGCCGCCGAGTTCCATGCCTCCCGAAGCGCCGGGATCGGAGCGGGAGTGATGAAAGTACGTGAACAATGGATCGAAGCGACGACGACGACGACGACGAATCCGGCCTCCCGCGTCGTGCGCGTAGCTAGAGGAGGATCCGATCGCCTTCGATAGTTCACACCATTGCACATGTACCTCCCTGTACGGGTGATCTAGTCCCGTAGGGAAAAGCGTAAATGCAAAAATGTACCAGAAAATGTTTTCCTTCGAACCGATCAAATTAGGCCTGTCTGATAATTAATAATTAATTTGCAACTTCGTTCTTTGTATCTCAAACTCAATTGCGTTGCCTCTGTTCCTGTTGATGTCTATGCCTACGAATTCAAAGCAAATTCCTATTCCACGACTGGCCGCTGACGCTGTACCTCGCATCTCTCAAAAACGGTTGATCTCTGGCATGCTTGTTCTTTGTGTTTAACTGATTCTGTGTGAGTTCTCTGCTGACCCTGACGCTGAGGATCATCTCTCGCTCTTCCTAGAAGTACCAGAATCTGGTGAACGCGCATTCAAATCAGTTGGCAAAAACTCCACGACAACCACGTGGTGCTCCTGACATAAGTTAGTGTGCTATAATAATGTCTGTATACAAATATATTCGGAATAATTCTACTAGCGCTTCGGGCGAAACGGAAACGGATCGAAATCGTCGACACGGAAAGAAACAATGAATTCGAATTTATCTAGTTTTGCTGCCTCCAGTTTATTTACATACCTATGGCCGCCGTCTAGCGATCGTTTTCGTACCACAGACATGTACATTTACATTTTGGGCCAGATGCTGATGACTAGCAACAGAGCGAAAGATGGACCGACCTTGTCGTGAAGCTCAGATTTAGGTTTACGAGTGTACTACAACTATCAACAGCTGCACCACGACAAAGCAAGTGATACCGGGGTGAGTAAGAAGGAGAAGCCGGGTCGCGGAGCTTGTTTTCGGTTGATGCCGATGAGAACGAGTGTCGACGAGTGTGAGGCCGAAGAGGTCTCTTCGTTACCGAGAAACAAGTGACCTTGGTCGTGATTGAACGTGATTTCGGACGTCGTCGCCCTCGTTGAATCACTTAAGTACTTACCTCTTCGCCGTTCCTGTGAAAGAACGACCTTGAATCGGCTGTAGAAGACTAAAGAAGCGTAAGCGTAGCTAGTCTAGTTGACGAAGAACTTGTTCTGCAACTGCAGCTCGTGCAGGAGAGCCACATGAAGGCAGGCACTTAGAAGTCTCGTCCTCTTGATCAGCCTCGTCTCGCTTCTTCCGAAAGAGTCTTCCACCAACATCGGATACCATGGAATTCGACTACCAGGGTTGCTCCCCGTCGGACCCGTACTGTCCTGGGCCGCTCACATCCTTCGTGCAGGAACAAGAGGAGTACTACGGAGCTGGGATGGGAAGCAGCGGTCCTCTGGGGCAGCAGCCAAACCCAGCAAACGGCGGTCCCGGCCAGAGGCCATTCCAGCAGCAGCAGCAGCCATTCCAGCAGCAGCCGTTCCACCCACAGCCGGGCGGCCCTGATCTCAATGAGCAGGGCGTGTTCTCTGTCGAGCAGGCCGCGGCCCTAAATTACCTCGCCGATCGCGAGGCCACGGTCGGCTTTTCCTTCATCTGTCTGCTTTTTTTCTTCCTCACCACGATTTGCTTCCTGCACTTTGCGCGGCTTCTTCCGTCGGTGGTGCACCGGGCGTACGTGGGGTTTTCGGCCGCCGCGCTTTTCTACGGGAGCCTGCCGGAGATGTTTGTGCGGGTGTCTTGGGCACTCTACAATTACGTTCCGAAGAACGTCACGACGCACTTTTGCATCTACGTTCTTGCGTTCAGCGTTCTGCACGCGGTGCTGTGCGCGTACATCGTGGACTCGCGAAACAGCACGCTGGGCTGGTGCCTCGGCATGATTGCGTCGATGCTTCTGTACCGAATCGGCGTCTGGTTCGCGTCTCTCTGCTCCAGCGAGGACAATGCAACGGACGCGCCCGTCAACGCCAAGGTGGTCGAGTGGGAGGTGGGAAGCGGGTACAGCGTGTGGCTGCATCTATTCGTGTTCCTGCTGGTGGGGGCGGCGAGCGCATACGTAGTGGCGTGGCAGGCAAAAAAATACCCGATCGTGTACACGGCGGGCCTCTGCTTCCTGTACGCTCTGCTGGGGGCCGCCAGCCTCGGAGAGCTGTCGGTGCTCACCTCCGTGATACTGTACACACTTACTATTTCTACTTACTTTACCCATACCTCCCTGTCTTGTTTCTTATTCCGATTCTGTGGAGTGTGGACCTTATTGATTCTTTCATTCTGTATATATAATCTTCCAGGTCCGCAGTCTCTGGTGGCGGTAGCGGGAGCCGAATGTCTTTCGTTCTGAACGATGCGATCACGCGGTCTTTGCAGAGCCGTGGCAGTCTACCCCTCGGCCTCGCTGGTTGGCGCTCCATCTTTCACAGACGATTACCGCTTCCCCTGCAGTCCTTGAGGCGAATGGTGCTCGATCGATGCTTTTTCTGTACGTGTTCGCATCCTATGATGCGTTCACGTTGGTTTGCAAGCCTGCTCTTCTTATAATTTGTGTGATGAACAAAAACAATGATTAATCGAACGATCGTGTAAAATGGATTTGAATCATCGATCAAAGCAACGGAACAGACCGACGTAAGTTTGGCAATGGAGGCCAACATGCTGCATGGATATTCCGAGCTCGATCCTCTGCTAAATGACGCGTTTTACCACGTGCAGCAGGTAACCACGGCCACCTTTAAGCCGACGCCGTTCTCCGCCAACCTGCCGGCCTACTTGATTCTGTTCATCTTCTTCATCGGCCTCCTGCTGTATTCGCTGCTGCGCTTCGCACTGACGCAGGACCAGGAGCGAGTGTGGCGGTACCAGGGTTTCGAGCCATTCTTGGTAATGCGCGCTTGGAAATACCCGCCAGGCGGATTGAAAGTGGAGGTAGGGGAAACTAGTGGGGCTGGGGCCGGTAGCGACGCAGCCGCAAGAGCCCCGGAAGATCGTGGTGTTGGCGACGCCTCTGCGCCTGCTAGTAGCGGTCTTGTTTCTGCCGAGACTTCTTACCTCCACCCGTCGACTCGCGCGTCTTTCGGCGCCACTCTTACTGACTTCATTCGTGCCGAGGAGGCGAAAGCAGGGCCAGGTGCTCTGGTGCTCCAGCACACCGACCACCACGACGCAGAAGCAGCTGCGCCGCCACCTGGTATGGAGCTTGCGGCCCAATTCGAAACCACTACCCAAAAACGAACCGTGAAAACGAGGACAATGAAAAACCTGCCGCTGGGTGGTGCCAGCAGCAGTTCCGTTAAGCCCTCGAACAAGAACCCGGTTCTGTACTACGGTGAAGGAGGGGACGAAGATCTTCAGGGCGCCGACACGGCCGACGGCGCAGAGTGGCAGCGACAAGAAGGCGAGGTGGGAGTTGAACAGGACTACGCGTTAGGGTTAGCTCCGGGTCATGAGTCAGGGCACGAATCGAAATCGATCGCGAGGAAGCCGACACTTCCCCCGCCGCTTTATGAGGCGCGCGACGCGACAGTTGCGTACCTACCCTTTACCAAGAAGAACATCAAACAAGTCCGGCAGTTGATCCGCACTACCGACGCGCGGTTCTCCTGGAAGCAGATGAACTATGGAGCCGGCGTGCCGCGAAACTTACGTCAGCAGCAGGAGATCAAGTACTCCGTAAAAGCTGAAAAAGAAAACCTGTACAAGGAATCCATGGAGCTGGACGCGGAGAGGAGTCTGCTGAAGCTGGAGCCCGCGCCTGTTGGGGATGACGTGAAATACGTGCAGGAGTCGAGGACGACGAGGCAAGTTCAAATAACCGAGGAGCGGGTGGAAGATGTGGGATCAGGAGCGGAGGGAAAGGGTATCGAGATCGACGACAGCCAGTTTATGGCTGTGGAGAGTGGAAATGACAACGACTTTGCGCAGTTCCTGAAATCCGGGGCGGGGCGGCAGGGCGCGGAACTGCTCGGCCTACATGCAGCATTACCTTCGGGATCGGGCGCCGAAGAGTGAAGATCTACAGATGAAAAAAGACAGGAGGTCATGGTCATCCTCCGTCTACTTCGCCGTGCCGGCTGGCTTCTGATTCGGTTGAAAAATTTTGCAGCTGGGATTGCGAATGCGATTCAAAATCAATGTAAGTCATTGGGTACTACGCAGCCCTTCGCTATCGCTCACGACGCACCAAAAACAGAACCAGAAGATGCGTACCGGTACCGAGTACGACCAGAACAAATGGAAGTAGTGCAACATGATAAAAACATAATGTCTGTGCCTCCCAGACGCGCCCGGAGAGAGGTGGACAATGAACTTCTGAAAGTGGTCCGGGCGAGAAGTCGTGCCGCCTTTGACTTTGAAGTCAAAAAAATATAGCGTACCGGCGTACGGGAATTGCACCTTGAAGACCGGTCTCCGGCGCAATAGGCAGCACTTGCTGTCGCTTCGGGCTATTTTGTTAAGTGTTCATGACACGCCGCCGGTCATCGGTTGTTTTTTTTTGTGTGCCCGCGAAGATCGCTGAACCGCTGCCGCTCACCTCCGATAGATAGTCTCAGGTTCTCAAAGAAATGCTCTTGGTCCACCTGCTCGAGGCGAAAAACCTCCCGCTTCTTTCAACGTTCGGAGATCCGCTGCTGGTTTTGGCCGCTTCAGGTTCAGAACAGAAGTACTCACTGAACATGGATTGTTCATTATCTCTGTACGGAAGCAGCAGGTAAGCTGGTTTAGTCTTGATGATCATGACGCAGAGAAATGGTAGCTTGCGGCACCGCGCGCTGCGTTTTTCTATAGTAATAATATAAAGGCTAGTGCTTCTAGTTCTACCTAGCTAGAAGATGGACTTGTAGATTTAAAAAAAATTAATATAGAACAACATCCATGTTGTCGTGGCGGTCCGGTGGCACCTCCGTGAAGGTTCGATCCGTGTAAGCAATTGATGCGACCACGACCTCACGCATAACGTCTGTACTGCGCGGCCCCCACCCGCACCCAGCGGTAGCATACTAGCAGTTCAGCGACAATAGCTGCGGCATGTCGGGGTCTCCAAGTTCTTCCGGCGCGCCAGCTGGGCCGCCTTCCGGGACAGAATCCGGTGGCGAGACTTCCGTATACCCGGCGCCCGAGTTTCCCGGCACCCCCTTGTACCGCGCCTCGAGCTCGCACCAGGTGGGCGACCCTTCCCTCGACGGCGAGGGCGCCTACCTGATTCCTTTCATTGCTGGGGGGCAGTCGCTGGAGATGTTTCTCACCCCCGCGGAGAAGGTGAACTTCACCGAGTGGATAGAGCCCGACCAGGACTACTCTTTTCTCACGAAGTGGGGCGACTACACCGGCGTGTTCGACATGATCATGCCCCACGTCCCCGACTTCATCGCGCCGAACGCGATTTCTCTGCTTGCGCTCTTAGCGGTGGTGCAGAACTGGTACATCGTGCAGCAGTACGACAACAAGGACTTCGAGTCGCTCCAGTCCGTGTCCACCATCGTGTCGCTCTCGCTCTACTACTTCGCGCACTGCATCCACAAGCGGCACGCCGAGCGGCTTATGGTGGGACCAGGTGGTAAGTGGGTAAGTGGTAAGTGAATCCTTCCGGGGGCTGTTCGGGGTGTCCTTTCTTGGTGGTCCTAAAAAGAGGCCTTTAGTAGGAGAACAGACGGCTTTTCGCGGTCGGAAGGCCTGGCACTCTTGCAGCCTATAGCCGAAAACCAATCGGCGCCACCCTATGCGGCCTGTTTTGCCCTGCTTTCTGTAGGCCTCTTCACCACGACTATAGCCAGTGGCTTTCCACGTCCACGGCCGGTTCGATCTACCTCTCGGTGTCCTCTCGTCACTTGCCGACGCCACCCCCTACCCCCCACAATGGGGCATCTCTGAAACCGCCCGGGTGTTTCACACCCGGGCCGTTCAGAGCGCCTTGACGCACTCGCCACCCAAGGGATAGGGAACCCATTACACAGCACTTACCGGTTGCCCACTTACCATCTGGTCCCTTCATACGGCTGATGAACGACACGCCGCTCACGTATCTGTTCAAGCACATCTGCGACGTGCTGGCGCTGGTGTTCATCGTCTCCGCCGTGAGCCAGATGTTTTGCGGGAACGAGCGGGACGTGGACATGGAGATGCAGTGGATCGCCGTGCACAGCTGCCAGCTGATCCTGTTCTACAAACACCTCTCCGCGTACGCGCGAGAAGCAGGAGTGCGCTACTTCTGGTTCATCGGACCCGGAGAAATGGTGTGCGTCTGCGTGCTCTGCCTCATGGTAAAGGCAACCTTCGGACTGGACTGGTACATATTATTCTTTCATCGTCAATTGGTACGTTGTATTGTTTTTGTAGCTGCGTATATGTTGTAGCTGCGGCGCTGGTGCTGGATTGGTATGTTGATTGTAGCTGCGCCTTTGGCCTACTTATCCTCAACACTTCTAGCTGCTTGCACTCTCCTTCAGGTTGATCCAACAGTACCTTCTCCAGTACCAGGCGGGGCATGACCTTATCGTCCGTTTGATCGGTCTCGAGTACTACCTGCCGTCCTCCCCCTACTCGTGGATAAGCGAGCCGCGGCCCAACCCCATCACGCTGATGAAGGACCTTTGTGTCTCCGTTTACGGGCTCACCTTCGTGGCCATCATTGGTGCGCTGTTCGTGCGGCAGCGCGTGCACAACTTCACGAAGATGTCGGTGGTGTTCATTCTCACCTACCGAATGATCCCCACGTTCCTGCGGTTCCTGATTCGCTACAGCACGACAGAACCGAAGACCACCTTCTCCGCCGCGTCGCTGAACCCAGCAGCGCCGTCGATTTTGCTTTTATCCCAGCACATCCCGAAGAACCTGCTCACGAGCGAGGGGATCATAGTCGAGGCGATGTTCATGACGGTGGTGACCTGTGACATCATCGTGGCGAAAATGGCGAAGCGCGAGGTGCACCCGTGGCTGCTGCTGATGTGCTTCTCGCATTTGTTCCCATACACACACATGGGGACGCTGTTCTTCACGTTCTTCTACTACGCAGCGCTTTTGACAGACCTCTGCTGGCACATGAACCTGCCGCTGCTGGCGAACGTAAAAAACGTCTACTGCGACGGAGTCTTCGACCTATGCCACGTAGGGCACAAGAACCTGTTTCGGTATTCGAAGTACTTGTTGAGCAGTCGACTTGAATCGAAGGATCTTTATCATACATTACTTATCTTAATCTTTTTAATGGTCTTGATGCTTTCGGCGCTTTCCTTCGGTCGTTCGTTTCGCGGCTGATTGATTGCAAATGGATGCAATAAAAGCGGCCTTTTCACTGGGATGAAATTGATGAAACAATGCTTTTCCACCAACGCACACACACAGATCCGCCCTCCGGCACGGCAATCGGCTGTTCGTAGGAGTCTGCGGCGATGCGGACTGCGCGAACTATAAGCGTCCGCCGATCATGTCCCACAACGAGCGGTGTCGGGAGATCATGGGTTGCAAGGCGGTCACTCGCGTCATCCCCAACGCGCCCTGCTTCGGTCTCACAAAGGAGTTTCTGAGGCAGAATCGGATCCACATCGTTTGCTGCGGTCTGGAATACATCGAGCGGTATCCGGACCCAAAAGACGACCCCTACTACCGCGTGCCGCGAGAGATGGGAATCGCGAGACCGCTCCCACGCTACAAGCTGCTGTCCACCTCAGACCTGATCAAGCGAATACAGTCCTTGACGACAAGCGCAGACGACAGAAAGGACGTCAAAAAAGCGTAGGAGATCCGATCCTGAGCGACGGGCCGGCAAGAGCAAGAACCGAAACTGGTCCGGCGGTCGGTGCCAGGCCGCCCTTCTCTCGCTGGATCATTTGTCCATCTCAAGAACAAGAATTGGCGGGGATCGACGTTCTTTCCCGCGAACAAATGGGGGGTCGGCCTTGGAGGCGCGCCGCGTCCATGATTCATAAATCAAGATGGCGACGAACCAGGCCCGGAGTGCGACGCGGTTGTTTCTTGAAGCCCATCCCATCAATGCGTCTCGCGCAGCACCAATCCTTCTACTACAACAAGAACAACGACCGCGACAGAACCGTCTACAGCTACCTACCACGTGTACGAAATTACCATTCGAACTGTCAGGACCTCGCTGGCAGATCACGCCCTCATTATCGCACGACCACCTGAACGAGAAGCCACTTTTCCATTTCGGTACACTACGCGCTCCAGCTAAACGTGAAACCCAAACCTGTAGGTTTCGGGTTCCATGCATAGGTTCGCCTATCCTCCTCATTTTCTTTTCTTTTTATCGGTCGTGGGCGTCAGCTCGCTTGTCGTCACTATGTCGCGAGCGTTCCGCCCGCTCCCGTTGGCGTTGTGTAGCTAGGTAGTAGTAGTTGCCGCGCGATCGTAGTACTCGTACAGGTACAGTAGTGTTAATGTAAATTTTGATTTTCCAGTTCCAGCGACAGCGACAATGAATGCCGCGAACAAAGAAGAGAAAGACGAGCTTAGATTACTTACAACTGGCCGCGCGACGGTCATACCCGCAAGTTTGCATTGTCGACAAGAAAAGGAAAAGCCGACGACCTGTCAGAGCACTTGCTGTCGACGCTTGGAGCAAGTTCTCCACGTTCTTTTGGCGAATTCGTGTTCCAGTGCGCATGTACTTACTGGCTCGGGTTTGTTGAACCGAAGTGTTGATTATCGTGCAATCGATTCTTTTTGCCTTATATATCGGACAGTTCCTGTACCTGTTCCTGTTGTTCCATTGTCTTTGTTTGTCGCACACGCGTTGCACTCGCCTGACATGCGCCGGGTACTACCGCAACTTTTGGCTCCGGCCATTCTTGCAGTGGCCGTCCTCGCCGCCAGCTCTTCACCCAACGAGCGGCAGCTCGCTCCCCCCCGTGCCCCCCTCCTTCCGCCGCCAAAACTCTACCCAGAGCCGCTGACGCCTGACTCGCCGCTTTCCAACATTGAGGTCGCGCCCGGGGACGATCTGCAGGTGCAGTTCCGGTGTTTTGGCGCTCCGGCGGACGCGCTGATCACCCTGAGTACGTTCGAGCAGAGGGCAGAGCCCATTCTTCTCGTGCTGGACCACAACGTGGCGGCGCACGATGCGTGGTCCAAAGCGGCGATGGCTGCCTCGTTCTCACAGTGGCTGGAAGGCGAGAGGGCGGGCGGAGGGTCTTCATCTTCTACTTCTTCCTACTCCTACTACGTCCGCGCGCAGAACGTGCCCAGGGTGGGGGGTCGGTTGCTGGTCGCGAACGTGCAGCACCTGGCGGAGGAAGTGCTGACGGCGCATCTGTAGGGCGGAGATGAGACCAGATGGTACTAAGAGAGCAGCTGGCATTTTTGCGGGCGACTTCCTGTTCTGGAACATCATTGTGTAATGGGTCCCCTTGGGTGGCGGATTGCCCTAGGTCGTGGCGACTGCGCTCGGAACCGACTGGCGCTTGCGCCGAGCGGTTTCAGAGATGCCCCATTGTGGGGGGCAGAGGAGGCGGGTCGCTTGCTGTAGGACGACCGGAATGCAGGGAAAAAGTGAGCGCCTAGGCTTAGGGTGGCGATTGGTTGTCAGCTATAGGGCGCAAGAGTGCCAAAGCCAATTTCGCCCAGAACCGCGAAAAGCCCCCCGTGCTCCTTCTGCAGACATCTAGCTACTTTCTTAGGACGACTAAAAAAAGGGCATCCCAAAGAGTCCCCCCGAAAATACACTTACCACTAAGCCTAAGGCACTTCTTACCACCTGGTCCCGCCATAATCTGAAAATCAAGTGTGCCTACGTTCTGGCGTACGACTTCCTGTTCTGGAACCAACTGCGAACGGCAGGGGCCGGGGACGAGGAGCTGATGTGTCTGGGAAGCAGCATGGCTCTCGCACCTCCAGCTGGAAGTGGAACCGAAATGGTTGGAGCAGCGGATGACGCGTACGCATCAACTTCCTCATCGCAACTCCAATGTTCCGGCCACGGCGTCTGCGAGTCCGGGAGCGTCTGCAGGTGCGACCCGACGCACACTGGCGAGGCGTGCGAGCACGAGAAGCACGATCTGCTGCTCGCGGCCGGACGCTACCGTTTTGAGTTGTGGCCGGGGGCGTACCGGTACTTTCGCATCAAAATTCCGGGCGTTTTCCGCGGCGGGTACCTGAAACTGCATCTAAAGAGCCGGCATGCGGTCGCGGCGCTCTTCAGTCTGGAGAAGTTCCCGACGAAGGCAGAGTTCCAAGAATCGAACTTCGTTGAATGGCTGCTGCACAAAAAAGACCAAGAGCTGCGGTTCCCGATTCCGCGGAAGCAAGTCATGGAAGAGGAAATGGCGCGGGAGGGGCGTGGAACTCAGAAATTCGACCAAGGAGGCGTAGGCGATGTCTTCTACGGAGCGCCGGGGCCCTCTTCGTCCAACTCGCGCACAAAATTTAAATCGGCGACTGCGTCGACAACGACTGCAGCCAGCGCCGGCAAAAGCATCGTGGACCAGTGCCCGTCGCAGCTAGACTTCACCGGCAGCAACGAAGTTTGCGGCCCGTCGGAGAGCTTGAAGTTCTGCGAGGATCAATGCATGCAGTGCGTGATGTGTTCGGAAGAAATGCAGGTTGCGGGCGCCTCCACCGTACCGGGCGCCAGCAGTTCCAGTTCCGGTTCAACTGCGAATTGTACGCAATCCGCCTCCAGCTCCTGCAGCGCGTGTCTGGAGTGCGTTCCCACGCTCCAGAAATGCGGAAAGAACCTAGACTGCAAGCACTCCCCCGTGAGCAAGTCTTGCACCCTGAGCTGCGCAACTTGCATGGGTAGCTGCCTCTTGTCCAACGACGAAAATTGTGGCGAGTGCGGCTGCTGCGAGAAGTGCCTGCCGTGGAGCGTCGTGTGCGGAAACACGGCCGAGGACGCTGGGGTGGTCGTCGAAGACGAGTTCGCGTACCTAGCGGTTTACAACCACCGGATGTACTACAATGAGGGGAGCAGCTCCGGAGATTCCGACTCGCCCTCCTCAACTTGGCTGGGAGACTTCAGTTACACGCCGGCGGTGGAAGTGGATGCAGAGCTCGAGGTCGTGGAGGACCCGGAGTGGTGGCGGGCATCGCTAGACGGAGAGGAATTCTCATTTTCGAGTTCGAGTTCGACCACGACTTCAAGTGCTTCAAACGAGAAGTGGCTCTCTGCCTTGTACAACCCCTTCCAGAGCATCGACGAGGTGAAAGCCCTTCATGGCGACGAGTATTCCGGCAACTTCGTGTACCACCTGAGTGCGCGGGAGGAGGCCGAGAAACAGCAGGAAATCGACGTGTACCGCGATCGAGTCACTCTGCTGAAGCTGTACAATCCGGATCGAAGATCAGGTGTGCGCGTTCGTTTCGGGAGCAGCAGAAAAAGCAATCACGAGAAAATAGAGAGGAAGAAGTTGGTGTTTCTGTTCTCGACGTCCGCCGCACCCAAGACGCTGTTCGACTTTCGCTTCGCTGCGGGCACAGAGGCTTCGGGGTTTCCAATGGCGCAGTTTCTGTCTTCGTTCTTCACCGGCGAGGAGGCCACGCAGCATCCCGAAGACGAGTTGTTTGCCGCGAGCGACACTCGGCCAAAGGCGGACAACGCGAATCCAAGCGGCGGGGGCCATGGTGTCGCGCAGGGTTTGACCATCCCGACCGAGCATAATCGCGCGGTGTGGTGCGCGATTTTCTCGGTCGGCGGCGACACAGAAAAGCTGCGAGTGTGGTACCAGGCCACGAAGTACATGGACTCGCGGATGGAGGAGCTGCTCAGTCTCGGACAGCTGGTATCGATGCTGCTGTGTGCGGTCGTTGTCGGGGTGTCGTTCCACTTCGTGCGCCAGTCGGCTTCGGTCAGGAACTTCCTGGGCGAGGTGCGGCTCTCGCCAACCGACGGCGACGAAGACGTCGCGTTCGCCTCATTTTCTCGTGGATCATCGCGCAGAAGAAACCCTACAGCTGGATCAGCACTTCTCTCCAGCATCAGTCGCGCATCTTCATCAGCGTCAGCACAAGGGCCACCGCGGATTCAAGCGATGGAAATGGTATCTTCGTCGGCCTCTCCTCCCCCGCACCAGAAGGACGTGGCACGAGGAGATGGCCACGAGTTGGACGGTGCAGCTGCGAGCGATGTGGAAGTAGAAGAGAGGAATCGTCACGATTTCCCCGAACACAGTGCCTCGACGGCGACAACCTTCCCCAGAATCGCGTCGTTCACGTCGGACCCGATAGGAGCAACAAGGGCGCTGCTGTCGCTCGGGCCGGACGCTGGCTTTTCCAATTACGAGTACTACGGGGCGGAGGAGCACGTAAACGCGTCGTTCATACAGGGAACGGCGTTCGAGAGATGGATCGAGTCTGTAAGCAACTTGTGGAACAACGGCGGGGGTTCTGCTCCAGGGTCTGGCGGCACGCGAGAAAGTTTTCGAGGAGCAGGCCCTGTATCATGGCGCGGAGGTGATGCAGATGTCGAGAACGACGAGGGCGACAACGACGACGACTTCTTGTTTCAGATCGAGCGCGAGCAAGAGAGGCAGCGAGGGAAGTACAGCAGGAAGGAAAAGAAGGTCCCTGCAGCAAGCTCATCGTCCTCTTCCAGCGCGGCGAGTAGCAGTACTACCGGCGCCGCCCCGCCGGGCGCTTCCTCGTCAAGCTCGGCTGCGTCGTCATCGGGTGAGGACCTGCAAAACATGGTGGTGATCCACTCGTCGAGCCTGCTCGAGGAGGACGAGGTGGAGCTCCTGGCGACGGAGGGAGCGTTACAAAACGATCCGGAACAAGGGGAAGGTGATCTGTCCGGGGGGTCGGGGTCGGAAGATCACGTTGTGGTGTCGGCCGGCGAAGAGGTTCTGCGCGGCGGCTCATCAAGCGAGTCTCTCCTGGACCTAGGCAGAGACGAAAGCATTCAAACGCAAACTCTGATTGACCACCAGGAGAATGAAAGTGACGGCATTTGAAACGAGCACAGGGACGGCGCTAGAAAAGCATCGCAAGTCTACAGATGACAAAGAAACCCCTGCGAGGCCTGCGTCCGGTATCAAAACCGTAAGTTAGTATGGTGCCTTGTGTATCTCCATCTTGTTCACCCACGGCGACGGCCCCAAGCGATACATACTGTTCAGCTTCAGCAGTAACAGTATCTTGCTACAACTACTTTTTTTTGACTTGCGTGCATGACGATTTGGCAGAAGAAGATCTAGAGGATCAAAAAATCTAAAGAGTCCGACGCGGCCCAGGAAAAAAGATAAAAGCCAGATTCAGGAGCTCTGGCACAGAGAGCGCCTTCCCTTCACCTTCACGCCTCCAGCTCCCGTGCCAGTTCTTCTGTCATGTTCTCAAATGCTGCTGCGCTTCCGCTTTATTTGATCTGATCACACTGCGTCGGTGACGCAATATGAATGTATCAGTCGCCAATCATTCGCTCCTCCTCCTACACGAATCAGAAGTCTTAATCGACAAATTCGTTCGCGTAGTTCTACTTCTACATCGATCGAGGTAAACCACTGCAGCGACCACCTACGGAAAAGAATAACAAACTGTTTCTTTGACCAAGACCAAATATATAAATGAAAATCAATGTAGCAGGACGAAGACGAAGATAGTCATGTTAGTTGTGATGGGAAATGCAGAAGATAATGTCTTTTTCGCTGGCAACTCCCCGTCCTTGTATTTGCAGCCGCAAAACAAGTAAGAAAGTAGTAGCATCCTAATCCTTGAGACTTCTTGAGTCAGACAGTCTCGCTCCGTCCTTAAGAATCGTGTCAGTGATAGTCATGTCTTCCAAGCTGGACATCCTGGCACGCTATGGCGGTGCTGCTGCCGGACCGCCGGGGTCTTCAACCGACTTCAAGGAACGGAAAAAGTCGAAGAAGGACAAGGCCGCTGCAATAAAGCCAGAGCGCCAGATGATCAAGATTCGGGATGCCGGCGACGACGAGGTTGTCATCAAGGGACCCAAACGGCGAAAGCTGCGCGAGGAAGAGCTCGACCTGGACTACCAGCGCGGCGACGTGCAGGTAGTCGACTCAGCGGAGCTGGGTGCGGCAGAGCGGCGCATTAAGGATACGACGGCGCTGCGAAGCGTGCACGATCCGACAGCACCACCGACGAGGGCCCCCGCGGCGCCGGCGACATCAGGGTTATCTTCGTTTGTCCCGAAGAGTCGAGTTGAACGGGAACAGCCGGCAGGAAGAACGGCCAGGGGACGCATCCGCATAGGAGCACGCGGAGGGGCATCTGACAGCGACGCCAGTCCCCCACGGGAACGGCCAGCAGCAGCCGACAGTGACAGTGACGCAAGCCTCCCGCGAGAGCGACCTCCAACAAATGCAAATGGCAAGACTGCGAGCTCGCGGCCTCCTCCTCGCGACCCATCCTCGGACAGCGACGCAAGTTTGCCACGGGAACGGCCGCCAGCAGCTGCAGCTAACGGTTCACCACAGGCACAGGACAAGCGCAGGACGAAAAACGACGACTCAGACAGCGACATGAGCTTACCGCGCGAGCGCCCAGAAGTAGAGACGACAAAGCGCAGCGCCGCCGACGACTCTGACAGTGACATGAGCCTCCCGCGCGAGCGGCCAGCAGCCGGATCTACAGCAGCGGGGCCCCGCTCGCCCCCGGGACAAGCCAAAGCGACAAAACCCAGCACAGGTAGAAAAGACTCCTCCGACTCCGACGCCAGCCCTCCGCGTGAGCGGGCGGGCTCCGCACGACACGAGGGCTCGCCCAAATCGGGCTCCCCAAGGACGAAGCCCACCACGACGAACAACGACAAGGCGAATGAGAAAGACGACGAGCAACAGTCCGAGGAGAAGATCGGCAATGCCCGCGCCGGCATCATGACGCTTGAGGAGATTCGCGCCGCCAACCAAGAGCGCGAGAAGAAGAAGCAGATCGAGCTGGAGCGCGCCCGCGAGCTGCACGCGCAGAACGCAGAGAAAAACCAAACGGTGTACCGTAACGCACTGGGGCAGATCGTGAGCGCGGAGCAGTACAAGAAGGAGCAGGAGAAGAAGAAGCGCAAGGAGTACCAGCGCCAGGACGCGTCGAAGTGGGGCAGGGGGCTCGCACAGGAAAAAGCCCTGCAGGAGCGTCGCGCGATGGAGGAGAAGATCGTGAAGGAGGAATCGTTCGCCCGCTTCGAAATCGGTAAGGACGTGCAGGAGGCAAACAAGGCGCGCGACCGCTGGGATGATCCGCTGTCGCAGTTCGACGCAGAAAACCAAAAGGCGGGAAAATCTTCACCTTCATCACGAGCAGCCGCCGCTCCGAAGCCAAAGTGCAAATTCGCGATGCCAACGAATCGATGGAACATCCCGCCGGGGTATCGGTGGGACGGGAAGATCCGGGGCGTGGGGTTCGAAGAGAAGGTGCTCGCCGCTATGAACGATGCACAGGCATACCAGGACGCCAAAGATCTCTTTGAGCGACACGACTGGTGACGAGGTCGACATCGACATGTACATGACGAGGCAACGAAATTGTTCTTCAGCAGCACCAGCGCAATGAAGGAAGGAAGAGGACGGGAAGTGGTGCACCTAGGCTTTTAGCGCCGCAAGATTTATACATCATGATCAAAGGACATGATAATGATAACGTTGCGACCGGCACTTCTATTTCTAGCGAGCCGCCTGAGGAACAGGAGGGGGCGCCGCACGCATCTGGAACAATAAGATGAGGATGACAAGAGACGAGTGAAGAGTGTGGAGACGCACATCAAAAGGCAAGAAGCCAAAAGCATAAGCATTTTTTTTGTCTGCTGCAGCGAGGTGCTCTACGCAGACAGAGCGTAGCCATGGCAGGAGCCCCGGTAAAGTGGAGTGTTCACTGTTCAGCTTCTGGAGCTCGTTGATACAACAAGTGCACTACCACTACCAGCGGAGAGAGAGATGCGTATGCTTGCTCATCTTGCAACACCAAATATATAATTTTTATTTCTTCATCATCATCTCATTCGGTCGCGTTTTTTCGTCTGGTCTGGGCTCTGGAGTATTTTTGTTTCTTGCTGTTCTTGCTCCACGGAAAAAGAAACCGCGCATTTTCAATGAACAAACTGAAAACAGGCGGGCAAGACAGCTGGACTGCGTGCATTGCCACGAGTCCGGTACGTCACTGTCTTTCCACCAACCCACCAAGTAGGAGTACCTACAACAAGGAAGAACATCTCTCTTGCTGTCTCTGCTTTACCTGGAAGCAGCCACTTACGACGTGTCCGTCCCTTTTTTCGCTTTTTGTTGAGCGATAGGGACACTCAGAATCTGCGTTATCCGAAATTGGTCTTCGGTTTTTTTTCTCTCTCAACAAGAATCTTTCATCTTGGACGC
Source organism: Amoebophrya sp. AT5.2 (assembly GCA_005223375.1). Classification (NCBI taxonomy): domain Eukaryota; class Dinophyceae; order Syndiniales; family Amoebophryaceae; genus Amoebophrya; species Amoebophrya sp. AT5.2. Next base: position 17,252 of record RXOD01003824.1, on the reverse strand, counting down.
GGCCTATTGCTGGCCAGCCGCGCTGCCGAACGTCAACGGCTGGCAGCGTGGTGGTCGCCTGAACTTCTCGTGTAAAGACGGAGGCTTCCATGAAATCCTTTATTTGAAACGACGAAATTGGCAAAACCCACTCATCGGCGTTGTAGGGCTTCATTCGTCGAGTAAGTTGGTAGCACGTGCACGTACGTACTTAGATTGATAGAGCAGTAGTACAAATCCAATCAATCTTCAAGATGTCGGGTGACACCGTCGTTGTGCTAGGCGGCGGTTTGTCCGGTATGGCTGCGGCCAATACCGTGATGGAACATGGCGGCAAGGTCGTACTTCTGGACAAATCGGCCTTCTGCGGCGGGAATTCCACCAAGGCGACTTCCGGTATCAACGGCGCGAACACAAAGTCGCAGCGGGCACTGGGCATCGAGGACTCCGTGGAACTCTTTTCCAGCGACTGCCTCAAGGGCGGAGCCAAAAAGCCGGAACTTGTCAAGGTAGGATCGATTGGGGTCATGATGCTGGATCATCGGGATCTACTTCGAAGTAGTTCATTATGCGCATGACGTGCAGGAGAGCATCGATTCATCATCTTTTCTCAATCAGTGTGAAAGTAAGACCAGCAGTTGATGTAAAGGTAAACAACTCTTCAAACTCTTTATACTTCACCATCACCAGGTACTGGCCACCAATTCCGGTCCGGATTGCGACTGGCTGATGGACATTTTCGGACTGGATTTGTCTTTGGTTGCCCGTCTCGGGGGTCACTCCGCCCCGCGTACGCATCGTGGTAAGGAACGCTTCCCCGGTATGACCATCACCTACGCGCTGATCCAGATGGTCGAAAAGATTGCCGAGAAGACCAACGGAAACATCGCCCAAGTCGTCACCAAGGCCAAGTACAGTTCAGCTTCAGGGCTTCGAATCTTTTGAGTCGCTGTCTAACGGGTAGAAATGGATGCCCTTTCTCAGTAGAAGACACCTGCACTGCAATCAATAATCAACATCAACATGTAAAATTAATACTCAGAGCCACGAGCCTGATCTTCCAGAGCGGCAAGGTGGTCGGCGTAAATTACGAGAAGGGTGGTTCCATGCAGAAGCAGATGGGACCGGTCATTATCGCCACGGGTGGCTTCGGTGCCGACTTTTCGCAAGACTCACTGTTGGCCAAGTACCGTCCGGACCTGATGCACCTGCCCACCTCCAACGGAGAGCACTGCACTGGTATTTCACTCTCCTCGATGAGTTTTCATGCTCGTCAACATCGCCATCGGCTCCCGTCACGGCTTTCTCAACAGCTTTCTTCGAACCACTTGAATGATTGCATCATTCAACAGGTGACGGAATCAAGATGGGTGAGGCGATTGGCGCGAAGACCGTCGATCTGGAGTGGGTTCAGGTCCACCCGACTGGTTTGGTGAACCCGAAGGACCCCGATGCGAAGGTGAAGTTCCTGGCCGCCGAAGCGCTGCGGGGTGTCGGTGGTCTTATCTTTGACAACGATGGGTACCGATTCGCGAACGAGTTGGGCCGTCGCGACTACGTCACCGGTGAGATGTGGAAGAACAAAGCGCCGTTCCGTCTGTGCTTGAACGCGGTACTGAATCCGAAAATAACACTAGCACGGCTACCGCCTCTCTTTTTATACACAGGCAGCGCTGCGCCTGCCTGGGTTTGTTTACTTCGAACGATAAATCTGATACTGATCATTTTTCTTTGCTGAATGAGCGCCCGCAGCATCAGTGTCACACTCACAGTCACATACTAGATTGATAACTTAAACTCATACTTTTACGTACAGGCAGCCTCTGAGGAGATCATCTGGCACTGCAAGCACTACACGGGCCGTGGTGTGATGAAATTCTACGAGTCTGGTGCTGCTCTGGCCAAGGATATGGGCGTGCCGGTGGAGCGCATGGCCGCCGTCACTGAGGCTCACTACCAGGCTGCAATGAAGCAGGAGAAGGACCCGGAAGGCGGTCCGTACGCGGCGTACCCGTCTGGCAAGACCTGGGACGAGGCCTCTGGAAAGACCGGCAGCGGAAAGAAGTTCTTCCACAACATCATCCCCGGCTCCAAGTTCGCCACCGAACCCTTCTACGTCGCCATCATCACGCCGATCATCCACTACTGTAATGCACCTCGTGCTGTTTGATAGAAATCTTTCATGTGTAGTGCTCTTGCCGACGGATGAACAACATCAACGATAAAAACATAAATGATATCGTTCTACTTTGTACAGGCATGGGTGGTCTCGAAATCACCACGAAGTCCGAGGTTATCGGTGCCAACGGCAAGCCCATTCCCGGACTGTACGCGGCTGGCGAGGTCATGGGTGGCGTCCACGGCAACAACCGTCTCGGTGGTAACTCGCTTCTGGATTGCGTCGTGTACGGTCGCGTTTCCGGTAAGGCGTGTGCGGAGTACCTGCTCGGCTCCCGTGTCAAGCAGACGACGTTGAAGGACCTTTCGGGTGGGGGCATCAGCGGGGGTGGTACCCAGAAATCCGCGCTCTCCGGCGGATCCTACGAGGACGAGCCCGGTGCGAAAGCTGCGCCGGCCGCTGCTGCGGCGGCAGCCGGAGGGGCCGCGTCGGGTTACTACACGATGGAAGAGGTCGCGAAGCACACTACCGAGAAGGGTACTTTCTTACTCTCTCACTCATTTTTTCGAAAGCTGTGGGCAGGAATCTTGATTGGCGTGATTGCTGGGCGGCAATTCAGCAGGAGGACTAAATTAATATACAAATTTGCAATTGCTGCACTTGCAATTGCATTGCAATCAATATTAACAAACTGGATCTGTCGCTTTACAACTTGACTCGTAGGTACTACTACTTGTAGTAATCCCATACGACCAAAAGACGAAGACCACCTCCACCTTCACCACACTTCTGCTCAACAGACTGCTGGGTTGTACTCGATGGCAAGGTGCTAGACGTGACCAAGTTCTTGCCGGACCACCCCGGAGGTGTGTTGGCAATCCTCACCTTCGCAGGAAAAGACGCTACGGAGGAGTTCAATATGATTCATCCACCGGACGTCGTCGAAAAGTATGCACCGGAAGCAATCATCGGACAGATCGGTATCGACGTACTTACTGCATTTGTAGACCTGAGCATTACAGGCTGTTCATCTCACCTTTCCCGGCATCGCTATCGCTATGTTCGTGCAGGATCATTGCAATGGTCGTCATGGGAACAAGAATCAAGTGGTAAAGTCTACTCTCCATCATGCATCGGATTTCACACAACAGGCACTCCCCCAGCCGCTGGATCTCAGCCTGCTGCTGCGGGTGGCGGTCTCGCCGCCCCGCTGCTGAAGAAGGAGGCCGTCGGCGACGAGATGGCGAACGAGCAGGCTTGGGGCGGGTGGCGCGAGCAGATGAAGGAGGAGAACCCGGGCGTGCTGTACATCAATGTGGCGGCCTACTTTTCCGCCGCGCTGAACATGGCCTCCGCTTTCCTCCTCGAGATCGTGATGACCGTATTCGCGATCTCCAACTTCAAGTTCACCAACGACCGCACCGGCCTCACCCGCTCCGCCATCCTCATGATCCTGTTCATGGTCGTGCACGCGGTCGGAAACTTGCACATCTTCCTCGGCCCCGACGACTTCAACGGCTACGGCTACTTCTACGTCCGCCTTACGAACCCAGATGAAGAGTAGCTGGTCAGTAGGCGTGTGGCGTGTTTTAAGAAGTACAAGTAGGAGTAAAAAGTAGATGAAGTGCTTCTTCTTGTTCTAGACCCACTAGGAAACCACGGTTGCGGGTGGTCCCCTTGGGTGGCGAGTGCGTTGAGGCGCTCGCGCCGGGCGGCCATTTCACATCAGGTGCCCCATTGTCATTGATGTGGGGACTGAGGAATTGGGTGGTAGAGGGGAGTCGCTGTCGCAGTGGTAGTCGTAGAGGAAATCCATGGTGGTACGTATGGCCTGCCAGCGGGGCAAACGAGGGAGCCTGGGGTGGCGATCTATTTTCAGCGGTCGGCTGCAGGGGTGCGAGGCCTGCCGATCCGGCGGAATGACACCTTTCTCCACCTACTTCACACCTTTTTCCGAGACACACGAAACTAAACAAGGCCAGCTTCTCGCCTTTCATACGGGTGTACTGGACGTGCCTCGGATTGGTGAAGGCGAACATCGTGGAGGTGTACATCGCTTTGGGCGCGGTGATCCACGTCATGGTCGCGCTGAAGCGCACCTGGGACATCAACCGCAACTACTCGCTGAACTCCGGCAAGTTGAACCTGGCGATGACGGGGACCCTGCTCCTGGCGTTCATGCTCTTGCACCTGCAGCAGTTCCGCTTCGGCGCCACGCAGAAGTTCCTGGTGCGCCCGCCGCCCTACCTGGTGAACCTCAGCCCGAGCGACTGGATGCACCTCCGGCTCTTCTGGTCCACCGACGAGAGCATCACACCCGTGCCGGTGCGCGACATCTACAAACTCGAGTTCGACCTCTTCCAAGACCCGGTGTGGGTGGTCTGGTACCGATACATACAGATTATTTTTTTAAGTGCTTTCAAGCTTAGGCTTACATACTTATGCTAGTACAGTCGCTACTCTGTTTATTTGATGCTAGACTGGAAAAATCTAAATTTCGTACCGAACAATGCTGCACACGACGGAGGCTGCGTTAATAAAAAAAAAAGTATCAGTATCAGTTTCAGTATGTTCATCTTGCAAGATTCACAATTTTCACGGGCGCAAGGAAGTCCAACAGCAGGCGCATCATGCCACCTGCATTTTTCTGGCCCGCACGTCTCGTACAATAGCAATACCCAAACCTCCCGCCTAGGTGACACGGAGGTGCACAACGATGAACAACATCAACTTCAACCCAACGAGCTTACTACAGGTACATGTTCTCGACCGGTATGTTCTTGCTGCACGCCTGCTGGGGCTGGCAAAAGGTCGTCCCGAGTTCGTTGTTCAAGATCCCAAAGGGCCACCACAAGCGAGTGATCACCATGGGGTGGATCATCATGGCGTGCATCGCTATGGCCATACCAGCTGGTAAATAGCACTGAAGGTACTAGGGCAACAGTAGAGGGCCCCCAGGTACAGGTTGGCGTTGGCCCAAGAGACGCAAAAAAGCTACTCCCCCTCGGTATCTTCCGGCCCCCGCGGGGGTTGCCCGTCCCGCGCGTCGCGCGTGCGGCGGTCCCCAAGAAACCGCTTCCCCGCACTAGGTTCCGGCCCCGGCGGGGGGTTGCGGGTTTGGCTCCCGAACCGCTTCCCCGCACCTTCCCCGCACTAGGTTCCGCCGGCCCCGAGGTCATAAGCGTGTGATCACCATGGGGTGGATCATCACGGCCCCAGATGGTATGACCAGCACTAGGGTTGGTGATAGTAGAGGAGCCTGGTGAAGGTACAACTAGGGCAACAGAGGGCGCCCAGGTTGGCGTTGGCTCAAGTTAGCGATCTATTGCCAGCAGTAGGCTGCAGCTGCACAGGTGCTAGTGCTCCAGCTCCTGAACGCGGGAAGCCGACTGTCTGCTTCTATTGCAGACGTTTCCCAGGAGGACATGCGAAAGGGACCCCAGTTTTCACTTACCACTTTGCTCACTTACCAGCTGGCCCCACCATACTTGCAGCGTGCTACTTCTCCTTCCCGCTCTACTGCTTCTTCGGCTCCGAGAAGCCGGGCGCCTTTGGCGTGTCGTAAACGCCCGCAGCCTTATCTGAAAGGAAAAGAAAATAGATATCGACGAAATAGGTGGCGTTGGCGTCCGTCGCGGACGGAGTCGTCGTCGTCGTGGTGGAAATGCTAGAACGATTGTGGTGCTGAGTCTGAGCCTGAGAAGACGGAGACGCGACGTTGTGGCGACGTTGCGTTCGGAAATTGCTGGCGTATACGAGGACAAATAAAGTCGCAAGAAGGTAGTACTTGCGAAATAAGTCGGCAGTGACGAAGAAGATGGTGAAGAAGAAGATCAAGATGTAGATTTCATTTCGAACAAATGTTAGTGTGGAACAATCTAGCTACTATACTTCGCAGTCTTACTATTACTTCTTTGTTAAAACTAACATGGCCGGCCGACGAGGTTCGCAGGAGGCGATTTTGGAAGTGGCGCTGCGATTCCTTCGAGCCCCACGTAGGAGTCGGAGTTGTCACAGCCTTGCCACTGCTTCTAAGCAGAGACGACTACTTTTGGAGCTAACACGTACGAAAGTGCAATACCGAAGTTTAGTCCTAGTCGTCCTCCTCGAATGGCAATGGCTGCGGCAGCGCAGCTGTGTAGATGAAGAGTTCCCATTTGCCGAAGATGAACACAGATCAATCATGAACAACACTTTCTTGATGACAGCGGAAATCTTGAAGGCCACACTATTTTCCGTGTACGCTTCCTTGCAATTGGGTCTGGGAGGCAACGCAAATCAATGATCAGAATCAAGAGCACCAGGCTACCGCAACTACTCGACGAATCGAAGGAGAAAGCTAGAATTTACCATTCATTGATCTACTTGGTGGTATTGCAGCTAGCAGAACAAGAACTACAGATACGATTTCCGTTCCTGCTATAATTGCTACAATGAATGTATGAATTTCTTCTATACGGTACCTCAATCAACATCGTCATGGTCGTTGAGAGGACATCAAATCTCTCGGGGCGGTGGAAATTCTCGAAATGAAATAAGTACGAAGAAGTACTAGGTAACTCTCTTTGATGAAAACTTAAACTAGATTGATATAACTGTCTTTGAGTACGGAAGTACAAGACCCTCTACACGGAAATAAACCGCTTTACCTCTAGCTCGAGTGGGGTAGGTTTAAGCAGGGCCGCGGTTATTAATACGGTGGAATGAATCAAGCATAATAAAAATAATTCCATCGCGTTGCTCAAGGGAAAATATCGATATCCATATCGACATGTGGGTCTACCTAGGCGCCAGCGCCTCAAATTCTTGCACAGTAACCTGCACTGCTGGAACTGCTGCGATTTCGAATCTGACGCGTATGATCATAAATGGCCTGCGCCTGCGCCTTGGCATGAAAACATCAGAAGCGTTATTTCTAGCCACGTTGAGTATGAATCTTGAGTCAGGAGGACGCTGCCAGGTCGCGAAAAATAGACGAAAAAAGCTAAAGCAGAAACGATAGCAGCACTTCTTTACTCCCCCCTCCCCGCCGACCAACCTCGCGACGTGAAAGTGAATGCAATTACGCTTAGATTTGGAAGGGACAGGAATAAGCTTGAGATGACTACTTTACCTTTACGTAGTCGTACTCGTCGTACTCGAACCGGCTTCCAGTTCCACCTACACTTCGAAGCGGCGAATCTCACCAAGAAGAGAAAGAGGAGGATCTCGCTTGCTCCATTTCGAGCCCGAAAAATTTCGCGTCGTTGTTGAACCCTTACCCTGTCTAGCCGCTAGATGTATATTAAGTACTTTATTTTTTCCTGCTAACATGCTGGAAACAAAAATGCTTCTGCTAACGTGTGATTGGTAAAGAACTTTTTAAATTGTGCATATTTGTGTAGTTAACCAAGTGTCATAAACAAGATGAAGATATAGACCAACGATGAGCCGACTGATTTGATGTTCCTCGTTCTTGACGAGAAGGAGCAGTAATGAGACGTCACGTTCTCGTTCGTAAAAGCGGCCCAGAGAAAAATAGGTGAAACTATACTTGAACCACAACACAACTTCATTCGCCAAGAATATCGCTCGTCTTGGCGGCCGGCATGTGGTGGTGTTTTTCAGCACAGGCAGTGCATGTGGAGTTCACGGCTTAGCATCTGCAAGCACTTCGGTTGCGCGTCGCGTCAGTCTCTGTGTCAGTACCTGCAACTGCAAGAAACTAAAAGATGTAGATGAAAGCCCCAGAAAAAAATCGGTTCCTTTTCGTTTATGCCCGAGTCGTGATGAGCTGGAGCTGATGAACGTAGCTTGAAACGGCACAGTCGGTCCCGCTCGTAAGTCCATGAGTTTCCGTCACGACCCAGAAGTCGAAGGAATGTCAAGGTCGTGCTGTCATTGGCAACGTTTTTCCGTCTTGTTGTCGCGAAAGTAGTCGCGATTCTTCTCCGTTATCGGTAGCACGTATCTGTTAGATGACAAGTGCGCGTCCCTGGCTCCTTTTATCGATAGTCCACCTCTCTAAACCAAACCCAGGCAGGTGCCTCTTTTCGTGTGTTTCCCTCCCCGTGGGGGTTCCGCAAGGGCACCAACTCAGTGTTAACTCTTAGAGCGCGGTATTTGGATTTCAAGCCGCGGTCATCACGTCGTAGAAGTACCCCGTCCACAATAAAGTTTGGAGATACTTACACATACAGCTGAAGCACGACAAACATTCATAAGTGCGTACTGTGAGGTCCAACTACATCTTTATTTTCTCTATTTTTCCTCCGCCCTGAACACAAAATTGGAAACCAAACCAAGAGCCTTGATTGAGCACGGTGACCTCCTCCATCCTTTTATCTTGTTTCGGGAAGTAGCGTGGCAAGATGACAGGGGTGCCCGCGGGAATCAAGGTGAAAGCGTACACCTGGGAGGAGATCAAGAAGCACAACAAGATCAACGACTGCTGGGTCGTGATCAGGGGCAATGTGTGCGACATGACTCAATGGATCGCGGAATGCGAAGAAGACCGAAAACTCTGCATGGCCGCACCTGGTACTTCTGTTGTTTCAACGTTGTTTAGCTCGATCGATTGTGCTTCTCCTACTTAAAGTAACGACGCCCATCCCTTTCCCTTTTTTAGCCGATGTTGGGGCCACGACTACTCCTACTGCTGCTTCTCCTATACAACAGGTACCGACATTACCGAGAAATGGGCAAAAGCTCACTCGAAGGGGGACTACCTGCTGATCAAGTGCCCGTGGGTCATTATCGGCACTGTTGATACCTCCGACGCCACCACCAACGTCGTATCTGGTATCATTTTCTACGAATCAATTATCAATCTAGGATCTACATCTTGATCTTCTCGCTTCACTTATTTCATCAAAGCTCCGCAACATCAGCCACCAACATCGCCAGGCTAATATCCTCACCAAAATGGAGGAAGTCGAAGTGAGCTACCACGATCATCATTTCTATTACAGATTTCAACGCCAAAGTGACCGCCACTGTGGTTGCCAACCAGAACAAGGCTGCGTACAGCCTTGACGAGGTCGCCAAGCACAACAAGGAGGGCGACGCTTGGGTCACTATTCAGGGCGACGTGCTGAATGTCACGGACTTCATTTACGAGCACCCGGGTGGCAAGTTGGTGATTCTCAACCTCGCGGGGAAGGACGCCACGGAGGACTTTCTGAACATCCACCCGGCGGAGGTGTACCGAAAGCACGCGCCCTACCTCATTATTGGCCACCGCGCGGACCATCCGCGATGGGCGAAGCCATCCGCGGGCGGCGGGTTGAACGCGCCGCTGCTTGACAAGGAGCCGGAGAAGGAGGACGAAGGCGACTACGGAGGAATCCTGGGCTCGGTGTTCTACGCACTGAGAGCGGTGCTGGAGACTCTGTTCGCGACCGTGTTCTCGATCGCAAACTTCAAGTTCACGAATGACAGAACAGGACTCACCAGGTATATACAATTTTCTTTATGCCTGGCCGCTTTTATCATTGGGCATTCGATATCGATTCATTGTCATAGAGTATGTGATATGTAGTGACTGGTGTCCTCGCTCTACTTTCTTTTCGTGCTGTTTCCTGTCCTTCCATCGGGCTCGAACGATGGATTTTTGATAAGTATTATTGCGGGACGCAAATCCAAATCGAACGCCTCAAAGGTCTGCAATCTTCATGATGTTTTTCATGGTGATCCACGCGGTTGGTAACCTGCATGTTTTTCTCGGGCCGGACGACTTCAACGGGTACGGGTATTTTTACGTGCGGCTGTACTGGACCATGGGGGGCTTGGTAAAGGCGAACATCGTGGAGGTGTACTTGATGCTCGCGATTATGCTGCACGTGTCTGTGGCGCTGAAGCGCACGTGGGACATCAACAGAAATCAAACACTGGGCTCCGGAAAACTCAACCTGGCGCTCTCCGGCTCCTGTCTCTTGATCTTCATGATGGTGCACCTGAACCAGTTCCGCTTCGGAGCCACTCAGAAGTACTACCACTATTGATGCGCCGACGCCGTTGAATAGTGGTGCAGTAATCGTCGTAAAATAAAAATTGATTCGGAGTTTCACCTTCACGCATTGATTTCGTTTCCTGTTCAGTTGATTTTCTTCACTCCTCCCAGGTACTACGTCCGACCGCCACCAGCATACTACGGAGGGATTAACTGGCCGGGGGTGCTCGAGCTCCGGTTATTCTGGTCGCAGGACGAGTCCATCGCACCGGTTCCGGTGCGCGACATCTACAAACTCGAATTCGACCTCTTCCAGGACCTCGGTACTGACACTGAGCATTGAATTCGAATTCAAGCATTGAAATTGATTCCGCTAGACTTTCTGTTTCTTTCATGAAATTAAGTAATATTTTATTGATACCACGAGCCTAGTAGAAATAGAGTAGCATTTCCTTCTCCACCTACAGTCGCAATGAATTGCAAATAAAACCTTCCATCACAATCTCGCCACAGTCTGGGTGGTGTTCTACATAGTGTGCACGGCGATCTTCATGGGGCACATGGTGTGGGGCTGGCAGAAGGTCGTGCCCAGCAACGCGTTCGCAATCCCGAAGGCTCAGGTGAAGCGGGTGACCTGGTACGGCTGGATCTGGATGGCGCTGGTGGCGCTGTGCTACTTCTCCTTCCCGCTCTACTGCTACACACAGCAAATGAAGGTTGGCGCCCTGGGCCAGGAGGGCTAGACTATGAGGGGGAACGAGAACGTGAATAATCGAGGCAGACGCGGAAGTGAAAGTGGAACATACAACTACAAGGCGCGAGGAATATTAACTCGAGAACGACTCCACCGAATGCGAAGACTTCACGCAAGAGCATCGTCAACGTCATTGAGCACATGTTATAAATATGTGATGCGACTTTGACACCCAGCGCTCGGTTGAGTTGCAAGAATTGGGTAAATCATCATCATCATCATCCTACCGAAGGAAGACTCGGCGACGTTGTTGTAGCGGAAGTCGAGCTGTGCAGAAAAAGAAGGAGAAAATGGAGGAGGTGGAGGAGCAGTAGGAAAGAATCAAGGAACAAAAAACAAATGTACCCAAGTACTGGAACCAGGATGAAATTTTGTAGAAGTCAGAACAATAAATAGATTATTTTCCGTTTACTTCCTTACCCAAAAATTAAAATGTACTATTCGGTTTGAATTTGATTCGTTCGTTAGAATCTGCGGGACCGACGAGGGACTCATCTACAGGAGCAGTCGGAGAACAAAAACCAAATTCACAACCAATTTACCCGTTCTGTTTAATTTCACAACAAATCCCAATATTTATGAGCTGGTAGTTTTGCTGCTCAGATTTACTTTTAGTCTCGGCACTAGTCGAGGTAAATGCGGTCGCGAATAGACGAGGTAGAGCCGTTTCTTACCCGTAGCACGCTAGATAGGGATTTCACAGCGACTGGCGCTTAATAAATACGTCGATAGGATGCGATGAGGTTGAGGGGGTGAATTCTTCCGGAATCTCGACCCTTATACCGCGCAATGAGTACAGTGTGTTTGTGCAGGAGGCGCATGACAACTCGCTGAAAAAATAGACCAGAGCCACAGGGAAAGCAAGAAATACTTGTAGAATCAGTGCTATCGGAAAAGGAAAGAAATGCGGTGAAGGAAGGCGAAACCGAAAGGCGGGTGCAAAAGACAGATACAGCAATGCCCCGGATATAAATCAATCTTCAGTTTTATCTATCTATGAGAAAACAAGGCTTCGGCAGGCGCAGGGGGCGAGGCCGAAAATGGGACAGTAGTACGGTATCCCAACAAAAGCAAAAAGGAGCCGCAGGGAAGGTGTAGAGCGGATAAGGTTGTTGGCGCTACGCAGAGTAAATTTGCATAGATTATAGAGCCGATAAAATGCCACAGCCACTTTTGTCCAAACACTTCCATTGATTGACTGTGATGACCTTCATGCTGTAGAAATGCCAAAGGAACTTGAACTATACTTATACCAAAAGCCGTCCGAAGAATCGTACGCGAAGCGTGCTGTGTGCCGAAGTGAAGACGGCATATCGTCTGCCAGCAGTTCTGTTCGACATTTTCTCCAAGAACTTTTCAGCTCTCGTGCTGCCGCTGGAAGCACGTTCACCTCGGCAGCAATGGCCTTCAGCAAGGACGAGGTTTTGAATTTCAATAAGAAGCGCTGTGTGGCGGGGGCGTGGTGCTGATTGCAGTTTTTTTCATTTTCTGGTTTCCTGTCGCGTGCGCCAAGAACTACCCCACAATCAAATCATTGTCGGTCGTCATCTTTTGTTTCTGCTCATGTCCTGGAGGTCCTAAAAGCTTCAAATTCTGATGCATTGTGGAAATTCTTCATGCATGCTGCTCCAGCTTCCCCTGCATTTTCATCTCGTAGTACTCATAGCAAGAAGAAGAACCAGTGCCAGCTGTACTATACCAGTTCACTGATCTGAACCTGGAGCTGAATCCCGCTCCCGCAGTTCCAGATTTTTAGAGCAACACCAACAGCCCAAACAAATAGGAAAGGATGCCGAAGCAGCCCCTTGTCGTGTGCGTGACCGGTGCCGCCGGGCAGATCGGGTATGCCATCACCCCGATGATCTGCAATGGCGACATGTTTGGTACTCAAGCTTGCAATGTTTTGGCTTTGCTTTGTTTATTTCGCCGTCACTCACGCTCACCGAAGGAACACCTAGTCGCTGGAGTTTATGTTTAACAAAGCTCTCTACGAAGTAGCGGCGCATAGGTATTCTCAAACTCCCTCAACTTCAGGCCCTGACCAGCCAGTCATCCTCCACCTGCTGGATCTACCGTTTTGCATGGAGAGTCTCGGCGGCGTCGTGATGGAGATCGAGGACGGGAACTACCCCCTCGTGTATGGTGTGGTCGCCACTTCCGACGTCGGCAAAGCGTTCTCCGGCGCGGACTGCGCGGTGCTGCTGGGAGCGTTCCCGAGGAAACAGGGTAAACTTCTACTTCAGTTGACTTGGGACGTGCTTGTTTGTGTGTTTCGTTGTGCAAGATGAAAAGTAGCAAAGAAAGGCCATCGTCCAGTTCGCTCACGACCTGTCCACGTTCTCAGGTATGGAGCGCAAGGAGTTGATGGAGAAAAACATTGGCATTTTTAAGACCATGGGCGAGGCGGTGGAGAAAAACGCCAGCCCGAATATCAAGGTCCTCGTCGTCGGCAACCCTGCCAACACCAACGCACTCGTCATGAGCCACTTCGCGCCAAAGGTAAAAAACTTGGGATTCACTCTACCTCTACTTACACCTCCTAGTTGTCCTCGTCGTAAGCGAGACCGGCGCCAACGTCGCAAAATGACCGTGCATCCATATCGATATCCATTCTAAAAAATCATGGCGCTAATACTACCTAGGTGCCCAAGACGAATTTTACGGCGATGACGCGGCTGGACCACCACCGTGCTCTCGGGCAGCTGGCGCTGAAGGCCGGGTGCAGCGTGCGGGACGTGCAGAACGTAATTATCTGGGGAAACCACTCGTCCACCCAGTACCCAGACGTCAACAGCGCGACCATCAACGGGAGGCCGGTGCGCTCGGTGATCAACGACGACAAGTACCTCAACGGCGAGTTCATCGAACTCATCCAGAAGCGAGGAGCCGCAATCATCTCCGCGCGTATTTTATCGAATCTATTTTTTTATCAGCGAATGCGAATTCGTTTTCGTGCAGCTGCCTCATGCTCATGATATAATATTTCTGTTTCTGAAAGAATTTTCCATAGACGACAACGACAGTGACTCCGATAAAGCATGTCACGACCACATTCACCTCGCTCCATCTGTAACAGGCAAGGCGTCGTCCGCGTTGTCGGCCGCGCGGGCAGCGGTGACGCACATGCGGTCGTGGTTCTGCGGAACCGCGCAAGGCGAATACGTCTCGATGGGGGTCCTCTCTGACGGCAACGAGTACGGGGTGAAGCCAGGTACTTCGAGTTCTACTAGGTGATCATGATAATGATTATGATTAAGAACAAAGAAATATCAGATGCATTCAGTTTTCGTGCGTTTTCTTGCCAGTAGGTCGAGCTCCAACTCCCAGCAGCTGCTCCTCGACCTCCAAGTCCAACTCCAAGTTCGAGGACGAACTGGCAACTTCTCCAACTGCACCGGCACCATCTCAAGCCTGATCATGTTAACGACAGGTCTCATGTACTCTTTCCCTTGCACGTGCAAGGAGGGGCAGTGGTCGATTGTGGGCGGCCTGAAAGCCGATGCGTTCTCGAAGGAGAAGATGAAGGCAACGGAGGCCGAGCTGCAGGAAGAGAAGGACCTCGCGATGTCGCTGGTGTAGATGACGGTGAAGATGCAGCAGATCATGATTCGTGTACCCAAAAACGCATAGAGGAAAGGGAAAAGCGGTGGAATAAAGCTGGTCTGTTCACGGCAAACAAACACAAAGCGCCCCACAGCCACAAATGTATCCAAAACGGCCGAAGCTGGTTGGGGACGACCGCTTTTTTTGCAATGAATTGCGAAATGGATGTGCAACACCATCGCGGCCCATGATGAGGCGACAGGAATCCATTGGGAACGACCACAGCGACATATCCAGCGCAAGAACGGCAGCGCAACTCATTAATTATGTTGCACCATCAGCCGTAAAAAATAAATAAATAAATATAAATTGCATTCTGACAGTGATAAATCAACCAACTCATTATGGGATTTGAAAAACAAAAACTCAACACACTCACTCCAAAACTAAAAAGGGGAAAGATCAAAAAGATCTTCTGATGACTTTGTTTCACCCTCTAGATGGTACGTAGATCGGACAAGACGATGTCGTCGTTGGGGACTGCTGATCGCCAACAAAGAATTTTTAAACGGAAGGACGCACCGGCACCTGCGACCGTTGCGAAGCTCCTTCAGGTTCAGAGCGCATCAATTGAGTAAAGACTATTTTCCATCGAAAAAAAAACAGAATCAATTTGCAAAGCAAATACTTCGTAGCGTGCGCCTATTTTCCATCCCCAGCCATGGTGATGGTGCTGCGACGCAAAAATATCAACGAAAACTGAGCACCCTCCTTGCATTCGTGTAATGCTGGGATTGGTATTAAATAAATATTTCGAATTTGTTGATGAAGATGTTTTTCGTTACCGTTACAGAAAGCCTCTGACGCACGATCGCGATCCTTGCTTGTTGTATCGTTAATCGTTGAGTAGCCATTCACATTCTTTCTTCGTCGCAAAAAGCATTCCGTTCGCTGCGTCGTGGGCGCCGTGCAAGAGGAAGAGGAGGAATGGTAGAGTTTTCGTTCTTCTTGCGCACGGACCGCATGCGCGCTGCGCTGTCCATGTTGTGTCGTCGGTCTACGTCGTGCTCTTGCACGTGGTACTTCGTTTCTTTCGTGGCCATTCGTTCTCGCGTGCGTGCGTAATCAATCTGCATCTTGCGAACTACAAGGAAACGTGGTTCAAAGATACTTACGCGTCTTCTAAGTTGCTTTCCGCGGCGAGAAGTAAAATCAGGACCATACATAGAACCCGAGGCTTTGACATCAAGCTCCACTCCTGGTTGTAGCCCAACCGCTTTGCTTTTTGCAAGTAGTATAATTTCGAACGTCCTCGCGCCGCCCGGCACCAGCACCGCGACATAGAAAGTAGACAAAGAATAAGAATCTTCAATTCACCACACAAGAAACAGACACAGGAGGACCTTTCTTGTGAAAATCCGAAAAAAAAAAGTCATGGCATCGAACCTTCTGGCCAAGATGAGGCACGCCGACCAGCACCAGGGGAGCCAGAAGCTGCCCATGGACTACGCGCCGGGGTCGCTGAAGGATTCGCGCGCCATCGACGATTTCCAGAATCAGGAGATCGGTTCGTCCTACCGAGGCACCATCCGCTATTCGAAGGACATCTTCGCCAAGAAATTCCCCAAGTATCAAGGCAGGTCCAACCGACCCGACGACGCCTTCCACTCCATGCTCGGCAAGGTGAATTTCGATCTCCAGGGCGTCGCCAACCAGCTCGACTACCAGTTTCAGCGGGAACAGCTGAAGGAGAAGTCGAGGAGAAATCTGATCAACATCGAAGATCCCAATTTGACCGCGAAGCCGGACCTGGTCCTGCCGGCGGAGAAGGGGCGGAAGAAACTCATCCAGAATAGGTGGAAGCAGTCGACGCAGCAGGTCAGCCGCGTGAACCGCATGGCGGCGCACTGGGCGGGGTTCGCGGGCGTGGAAGAGATGGACGCCTTGGCCGTGGAGGAGCTGGAGCCAAAAACGAAAAAGTCCCCGTTCATGCGCACGGGGGACGTGTTTCCGGAGGCACAAATCCACGAGACCCTGTTCCCGGCCAAAGGCGAGGGCGTGCGAGAAATGGACGTCATCTTCCACAAGAATGGAAAGCTACCAAAGGAACCGAGCGTGAAGTGCGAGGACCTGCTCGGTACTTGCTTTTGAATATTCCGTGCTGGTTTTTCATCGCAAACGCAATGAATTTACGTTGTCTGCCGTTGCCGTAGACGTAGCGTTAGAACAAGCCCTGTCGTCATGTCGATAACCAGTACCAGTGCCTCTCTGCGGCTGCAGAAATCACAATCACAATCACAATCACATATCGAAGATTTCACATTTCCATCATTCGATCGGCCAACATGATGTTGAACAGACCACTTCAATTCGACCTTCCCGGGGGGTTTCCTCAAGAACCAGGCTGGCCACGCCTTTCTTCAGCGGTACCCGGTGAAGCGGCCAGCGCCTTCCCGCCCGGAAGATGCTGAGGGCCTTGACGACAGCGGGCTCGCGCGCCACGTGCCCAGCCGATATGACGATCCCTCCCTTCAGGACATCACGCAGGCCCTGGAGGAGATGCACCACGACCAGCGTACCAAGGGCCAGCCCAGCTCCGACATTGAGACCCTGCTGAAGGCCGTGTTCGCCGACCGGCCCGAGTGGCGGCAGCGCATGGCGGTGATGACCACGTCGAACGTTCTGCGGCGGAAGATCCTGGACACGATGCCGCCGGGCGGCCGCCAGGTCGGCTCGGCCGTGCTGGGCGCGACGCACCCGTGGCGGGCGGCGGTGAAGCTGCCGAGCGGCATGGTGCCGAAGTTCGAAGAGTCGGACATGTATCCGCGGTATTCCACCAACACGGGCCGGTACTCCGGCGACCACAACTGGCCCAAAGCGGATCCGAAGACGGGAAAGTTGTGCCGCGAGGTGCTGCCCTCCCCCTC
>RXOD01003823.1:0-53882 GCA_005223375.1 Amoebophrya sp. AT5.2 | reverse complement strand
GTAGGAAATAGGCGAGAGCCAGCCCCGCGTTCCCGACGACGGCGTTTGGTTCAGAATCGGGAAAACGTCGCGTGTCGACGACGATCTTGTTGGGAGCTGGAGCCAGCGGCATTTCTTTCAACGTTGCCATTCTGATTTCGTAAAAAAATGGAAAGTTTGTTGTAGTAAATTGATATAGTTAGATCGTTGGGAGGACGATCCGACTACTTAAAAGAGAAGCTGTCCCTCGGCGAGTGAACTCATGAAACCTCCGGCGGTGTAGATGAGCAAAAAGATGGCAGTATCCGACGCCAACAGGCGCAGCGGACCGGTTTCAATGAATGCCCCCGAAGGGGCACATGCAATCAGATAAAGGGGTACACGCAAACGCAAAGAACTATGGCACGCGTGGTGTCCTTCGAGGTGATCAGACGTCATCATAAGCGAGCCCCTCACAGCCGATGTTCCGTGCACAATGATCTGTGATCTTCCGAACGATGCACAGTGTCTCAGTCTGACTTTTCGCAGGGGCTCGACCACGTCGAGTGGTCAAGTAGCGAGAAGATGAGCACCCGTTCCAATTGGAATATAAGTACGTCTTTTCGCCGTGCGACTGCGAACAAAAGATAGATATGCTTCGCTTCACGCATTGCAAGTGAATTCGCTTTTGTTTTTTAGGCTCTTGAATTCGGTCAGAGTACCACGGGCTTTTGCGTGGTAGTTCGCTACGGAAAACTGCGGCGCAGGTGCACCATGAGTGAATAGAAATCATCCAGCGAGACCTTTCCCTGGTGGCTTGGATCTGCGCGCAGTATCATTTCATTCAGCCCCTCTGCCGTCAACGCCTCGTAAGTACTTCACAGGCCCATTTCTCTCGCTAGGTTAGCGGTCTCCTCCGCCCGTTTAGCGTCTCCCTTGCTTCCTTGGTCTCGCATCACTTTCAATTGCTTGTTGAAATTTTCGGCCTTTTTCGTTTGTTCTTCGCACGCCTTCTCCAAGTCGGCTTTCTCCCGTGCCCACGCTTCTTCTTTCTCTCGTCTCCATTCGTTTCGCTGCTTTTCCCTTCGCTGGTTTTCTTCTTCCAACGCGTCGCGTTCAGCCCGTACTTTTTCCAATTCCAGCTGACATTCCTGCCGAATGTTTTGCTCTGCATCAGAGTGATCGCTAACCATCGCTGCGATCTTCGCCTCCAGCGCCTGTCTCTCCGCGTCCCATCCGTCTTGCAAGTGCTTTTTTTCCGTCTGCCAGTCCTCTCTCTCGGCCGCGAACTGCTCCTCCGACTTTTTCAACTCGGTCTTCAAATGCGCCAAATGCTCGTCCCGCAGCCGTTCTTCAAGTGCTTCCATCGATCGCAGGAACTGCGCACGCAGCTGCTCCAGTTCCATGCCCTTTTGCTCGAGCAGAACCTTCTCCTCCCCGGCGACAGTCAGCAGCTGCCTCCGAAGTTTATCGATCGTCTCCCCCGCTCTGGCAAGCTTGTCGGAGAGGAGAAAAATCTCGCTTTCCAACAGCCGTTTGCTATCGCGCTGCTGCTCTAGAAGGAAGAGAATGCGGAGACTGGATCGGGAGTCGGTGGCAAGAGTGCCGCACAACCGACACTCGTGCTGAGCTGCGGGCAGGTAGCGCAGGAGCGCAAGGGACGGGTCGGGATCGAGCGAGACACGAAACGGCAAGTGTGGCACTTCTTGTACTTGTTCAGGCTGCTCGTGCTCGTCGTCGCACGGCTTCTTTTCCACTTTCCTCGTCGTGCCAACTGCTTCTCCGTACTTCTCGTCCTGGCGCGGCTGATCGTGGCCTACCGGCACATTGTCCTCGGTTTGTTCGTCGCCGTCAGAATTTTCTTGACGAGCGCTCCTTCCTGACGAAGACGAATGCGAATGGTGCCTATGCCTTCCACTCAAGGTCAGCGCTCTTACTGCCAGCTCCGCCTGGTCATTCAAAACTCGCTTTAGGGTCGCCTCCCACAACGTGCCGCCCCTACTACTTCCGCCGCCGTCGACAGTTGTGGCGCTGGCCGTCGCATAATTGAGCTGTGTCTGCGTTGCGCCGAGCTCGTTTTCCAGTCGATGTTTGGCCGCGGCGAGCTCCCGATTTTCCCGTTTCAACGCGTCCAATTGCAGCTGTGCACCCATCGAGATCCCAATTTTCGATGCGGCACGCTCGTATTGGTGCTGCGGAGGTGCTCCATAAGCGTGCAGAGCGAACGAGGACGCAGCTTCATTTCGGGGGATCAGAAGTGCATCAAGAGGTGGCAAGTTGCGAGCGCGACGGGTTGCAACCATGGTTGCAAAAGTGTCGGCTCCCTGCTCTCTACGCTCGCATTCTGAGTAGATGGGAGGCATCTAGTAGTTCACTTCGTCTTCGTCGTGTATAGCTTTCTTATAGGTGAGGCCAATTCTGAAAAGTCAGTGATGCTTGGAACCCCTTGCTACGGCAAGAAGGCGCATACGTGCTACGTAGCTTTTCAAAACTTCTCAATTTTGAAATATTGATAGAACTTGCGTATAGTACTAGTACATTTCATGGTGTGTCACCACATACGCCAGGCGGAGGAGCAAATGGAGGAGCCTTACTGTTATCCATCGCTGTAGCGGGAACAATGGCAAAGGCCACACCAACATTGTAAATCGGTGTCGGGGCATAAAAAGTACGAGTACGTCCTTCACTGACGGGCTGCTTCTTGTGTGAACGGACGCCAAATTGACCAGAACATCATGATGACTCGAATAAACGGGTGCTTAAGTTGTAAAAGAAAACAAGTAAGTTGTACGGAACAAGCATACCACGGGAAGATCGGGAAGAAGAACGGGACTCACTAGACTTACGATTGCACGATAGGCACGATCACGATACCCCCGTCGATCAATCAAAAGCGAAAGTTTCAGCAAAAGCCAGACGCACCGCGGCAAAAGTACGGACGCAGACACGCAGCGACAAACGCACAGGGTTACCTTTGTAGTCGCGAACATCGTAGGCATCAAGATCGAGGTGAGGAAGTGTCTTCTACGGCACGACTAGGACTATTTGCCGCATAAAATTGGTGAAGCCGCTTCGTCTCTGCTCGTTGGCCAGCGCCTACCAGTGCCGCTCGGGCCCCATCAAGTAGGCCTCATACGCCTTTATGTTGGGGCCAGCTGGTAAGCGTAAGTGTTTAGAGTCCTAGTTTTTTAAGTACGTGAGATTTTCGGGGGGGTCTTCCTCTTCGGGGTCCCCATTGGTGGTCCTAAGGACGCGATCGCAAAGAGGACTGCGGTACTAGCAGCAAGCGCGGCTTTGGCTTTCCGCGGGCGCGGTCGGCAGGCCTGGCAACCTTGTTGCACCAATAACCCACAGCTAAAAATAGCGCGCCACTTCTCTAGGTGCGCGCAGCCGCGCCTCCTTTTGCCCTGCTTTATTCAGGTTCTAGCGACATAAGTACATTGTCATTGATTCTAGCTCCTACTGGTCTTCGTCTTCCTTTCCCTCCCAGTGGTTGGCTTCCCTACCCGCGCCCCTACTCCCCACAGCAGGGCATCTCTGAAACCGCCCGGCGCGACCGCACAACTCCACCCACTCGCCACCCAAATGGGAACCTCTACCCCCCGTTGCCTTCTAGTAAGAAAGCACTTACCAGCTGCGCACTTGCCACCTGGTCCCTGCATAGCCTTCATATCGATGCCGCGGATCTGTAAAAAGTACGGCAACCGGCTGTCCAAGTACCTCTTCTTCTGCTTCACCGTGTCGCCGAGCATCACGTGCCAGAAGAGCATCAAGTGCTGGCACGGATACCGACACACCCGATCGTACCAAGTCGCGACGGGCATGATCGCACGAGCTTTCTCTTGCCGCAGACTCACGCGACCGGCGTGTTCCTTCTGCGAATAGAAGAGGTCCAGCTGTGCTGCTTCAGCAGGCGCAGGCGTGGTCGTGATCGACCTCGAGAGAGTCGTCGCGTCGCCCGCCACCCCCAGCATATCTGTGAAGCTTTCGTACCCCGTCATGAACGTCCACAGCTTCTCGTAGAACCCAAAGTCGCGTCGTTCCAGCGCCTCTCTCGGCGCGACGAAGTGCGCACAGCAGTATAGCTGCAGCTCGTCTTCGTCCAAGGGAATCGAGGTGTGGAACAGTTGCTTGTAGAACTGCTGCCAGTAGCCACTCTCGAGTAGCCGCTCCGAATCCGTGTAGCGAATGAAATTCTGCGTCAGGTAAAGCACGGGGAGAAAACCGGAGCTGTAGTCATTTTTTGTGCCACTTCTTGCTGCTGCATCTTCTTCTTCATCTTGGTCAGGGTCATGAATAACCGCCACCTCCCCGTGATCACCGTGGAAGACCTTAGCGTCCGACGCCGCTCCGCCATTGTGCTGGTAGTACTCCTCCACTGCCGTCCACTGCTCGTCAGCGATGCGGAAGGAAGGCTCATGCTTCCTCGTCCCCGCGCCCCCACCAAAGCTGAACCCCCACGTTTTCTCTAGCAGCATCGCTTCTAGCAACTGCCCCACCAGCATCACGCTCGGGAGGACGTGGTTGTTTGCGTCGGCGTGCAGAAAAAAAGTGGCGTCGGCGAAGTCGCTTTCTCGTCTCGCATGCTGTCCCCCCGCCCGCGCCGACGTCGACGACACCGTCGACGACATCAGCATCATGTGGGTGAGGTAAGCCGAGCATTCATCACTGCGGATGTCCTCTACCACATCGATCACGTGGAAGACGCCGAAACGGGCGAACTGGAAGTCCTCTGCATGCGCGTTCCAGATGCTGGCAGTGGAAGTGCCAACCCCAACGAAAAGATCCTGGTGTTCGTAGCGCTGCCACCGGATTCGCCAATCTGCGTCGTCCTCGTTCTTCGGGGGCGGGTCATCAACTACACTGGAGCCGGAAAGCTGTCCTCGCTCCTCACTAATCTCGGTTGTAGACGGGGCCCCAGAGGACGGTGACGAAGACGTCGCTCCAGCGACGTCCATGATGTCCTGGTTCTTATTCCGCTGGAGAGCGACGCCGAAGTTGTAGACATTGCTCGATTCCTTGACGACGTTGCTGTTCTCGATGCCGTAATCTGTGTCTTGTGGTTGCGGGATGTCGTGCAGGATGCGGTAGTCGCCTGCGTCGCTGCTCTCATGGCCGCGAAAGGCGGAGTCTTTGTACCGATCGTCCCCCAGTAAAACTGCGTTCACGCGTCGGATCACGTTCTCGTTCTCGCGCGAAATATCGCGATACAGGCACTTGCGGTAGAGAAAAATCCGAATCCTTGGCGATGACAACGCGCGTATGCGGTGGTCCTCTTGCTCATCAGCTTCAGCACGTGCTTCCGGCGGCGCAGCTGCCTGAGGAACATTCAGCCCCCAGAAGCGTTCCGGATCCAGCACCGTCTCCAACCACGACAGGTCTTCCTTGCAGAACGACAAGGCGAGGTCAACAGTTTTCGTTCCTCCAGCGGCTGCTTCAACTTCGTGTCCCTTCTGGATCTCCTCGGGCCGCTCCACCTCGTCCTGTTTCCGCTTCTTCAAAAACAACACACTTTTCACCAGCCTGAATCTCTCGACGAGATACCACACCTTTTCCGCCTCGTCCACAGAGAGCCGGTTCTCCTCCAGCGCTTTTGCGAATTCGACCGCGTAGCGATCAAACACGCGTAGTGCGCCCGCCCGGTCGTAGTACATCGTCTCCTCCACCTTGAGCAACAGTGCGGAGAGCGTTGCGGCGGCGCACTTGTTCTCCGAGAGGTTCGGCTCGGAAAACAGATTCCCAAGGTCCACTACGAGCCGCAGCGGCGGAATGCGGAAGCGGTAGTAGCGCAAAAAATCGCCGTAGACGCTCTTTTGCTCGTGGTAGCAGGTGCAATCGAAGGTCCACGCATGCGCGTTGTGGAACGGGGTCGCATGAAGCGCAGCGGTGAAAGGATCTTTCGGATGCTGCTGATCAGAAGGAGGGACCCCGGCGAATCCGAACGCTACCTCTTCGTCCTCCGCTTCACCGGCCGCGGCCGCTTCTTCAACAACGGACGCCCCGGCGCCCGCCGCTGAGCCATGCTCCTGCTGCTGCTGCTGGAAACTGCTGATGTTACGCAGGTACATGCGGCTTTCCCTTTCGCTCGGCCTTCCGCGTCGCCTGACGACGTCATAGATGTACTTGCCGTGCTGCAGGGAAAAGACCGCATTAAGCCCCAAACAGTCTCCCTCATTGTGCAGGCAAACGTCTTGCGCGGTGTGGATGTCGGTATGCACGAAAGCGTCTTCGTCATGCTCCCCTGCTGCTCTCGCCGTAAAGGACCCTCTGTGCCGTTCATCTCGATGATCAAACCAGCGCTCTCGATGGGCCACCCACCGACACAACACACGCTGGAGCGAAAGCATTCAAGAACCATGAAGCAAAAGCATTTGCTCTGCGGATCGTTAGATTTCGGCAATTGCTGCTGGATTTACGGAGGCAATGGCAATGAAGAAGAAAATGTCCTCAGTCACGTGATAAAGGTGGGAAACGTGAATTCCAACAGAAGTGAATGATGCAGAGACGTTGAGGCGGGCGGTGGGCGGTACTTGGTTGGAAGTCTGCGAACAAAAACCATCGCAAAAAACATAGTATACTTTTCTCAGCGTCAGCAGCATAAGCATTCGTCGCTGGACAGATACTATTTGATGACGTACACGACCACCACGTAATCAATGGCGCTCACGCTCACCTGATGACCTCCCGCAGGAGCTTCTGCTTCGCGCTGCAAAATTCTTCTAGTACTACGAAGCAATGTTGTACTAACTTATAATGTCTTCTTTGATGTGTTTGTTTCGTCGTCGTCGAGCAAGTCACTGTTTCCATTTCCTGTGCACCCTGTTCAGCTGCGCCTCCAGGTTTGCGCGGCTGGGGACCATGTGAAGGCAGAACGTCGACTCCATGTTGAGTAGGTTGCTCCCCTTTTGGATCTGGAACCACCCGGCGTAGCCCCATGACGTCCCCCAGCTGTTTCGGACTACCCAGTGCTCGGAGTCGCTACTAGTAGTTGTTCCCTTGCCATTTGTCGTTGCGCTTGTGCCCCATCCTGTCACTTCGACAAAGTGGTCCGACTCGGCCTCCGTGCTGATCTTTGCGGAGTGCTCGTCAGGCACGAGCACGGGCGGCTTGGTAGCGCGGTATCGGTCGACGCTCTTGGTGTTCGAGAAAAAGCCGCATGCTATCGGGCCACCGGCGTAGATTTCCCGCATCATCGAGAATTCTGTGACGGGAAGAAGCGGAGCAAAATCGCTTATCCGGTACACATTCGGGTACCCATCACACGGATTCTCGAAAACGAATTTGGATTTTCCTCCGGTCTGGAAATAAAGCTCCGCTGGATCATCATCAGCTTCCACAGAACCGTCTTCGTCGGTACTGGACACCACGTAGCCGCTCTCGTGCGAACCATGCGCCAAAAATCCGCAGTCACCCCCCCAATTGCACGAATAGCTGCTCATGTGCTTGCATACGAAGTCTCGCTTGCTCCGTATCCGCTTTCTTTCCTCGTCGAATGTCGTTCGATTCTCGCCCACCGCTTGGCGTAGCTTCCCCAAAACCTTGTTGCGCCGTAACAGGTAGGACTTGCTCCTCCCGCCCCCGTGGAAATTTGCGTTTTTTTCTTCTTCGCGCTCCAGCACTACCCCCGCTGGCAGCAGCACTCCGGCTTCATACTTGTCAAACCAATCCTCCTCACCCGTAGCCTCGGTCTGTTCCTCCGGTTCGTCCTGGAAAAGCACCCTATTGCCAAGCGCGCCCGGCGAGTCGTAGCCCCCCATCTTTGCGCAGCATTCGATGCCCCACGAAAACCCGTACCCCCGATACGGCGCATTCGATTCCTCCGCCGCGGCGTAGTTCTTCAGAAATTTGAGTCCCGCGTACGCCATTCCGTTGCGGCAGTCGCCACCGGAGATCGTCGGATCCCAGTTCAAAAACGACTGCATTGCAATAGTCGGGGCGAGAAGGCCTCTGGTAGCGATGCGGATGCGATCCGCGAACGCCGCAGTGATGGCCGCGGCCCAACAGTGGTAGCATATACGGCCAGCAAACTGCGAGAGGACCTTGGAGGGGGTGATGAGCGTGTGCGTGGTTGTGCTAAGATCCGCGGGCGATGTTGAAGATGACCGGTAAATTCGAAAGCTGTCGAAAGCTTTGAAGTGGTCTGGGACCACAACGTCGGACGTCGTGCGTGTTCCTGTCATTGTCGTAGCAGTGGAGTTCCTTTTCATGCCGGATCCGGAGCCGGGCTTCTTGTTCTTGTGTGCTACGAAGTGCTCGTACTTGAACTCGAGGCGACGCTTTTCCATTTCGGTCCAGTAGCTCGGATCGATATCAGCCCCCTGCAGCGCGACCGCGATGTTGAGCAGTGGCAGACTATGATTTGTCTCGACGTTCGGGCCACGAGCTTGGTCCTCGTTCCTTATCAATTTCGCAAATGCAGGATCCGGCTGCGCCGTCACTCGCAATGCAATTTCGTGAACATCTTTTGGCGAGGACGACGAAGACCCCCGCTGATCTCCCATCTCCGCCAAAAATTTCACGTCGTCCGCCTTCGGTACAGCCCATGAGCAGCGGCCAGATTCGATGAGAAATGCGTTCACACCACGTTCCATGTAGAAAAACCCCCGCAGCCCCCAGTTGCTTCCGTAGCTGTTGCGCCCGGACCAAAAAGCAGCCGACGTGTTTGTTTCTCCGAAGCCAACCAGAGTCACTACGTGGTCAAGTTGTGTGTCAAGTGCCATGCGATGTGTGCTGTCCTCGTCGCGAAGGATCAGGCCCGCGGCCATTGCTGACCTCCAGTCGTTGGCACCGGCACTCGCACTGTTCTTGGCACGACCCACTGCACCATCGAAAAAATTTCCGAACTTGTAGTTTTGAAATGCCGCCGAATTTCGGATCCGTACACCGCAGACGATCGGACCGTGCTCGTATATCTCCCGCCGCATAAGTGCTTCCACTTCGCCCGCATTGACCGAGATGAGAGCAGCCCCTGGCCTAAAAGAATCCAAAGTAGAGCTCGATCGCGGTAGCCTCTGCAGAAGGGTTCCGTAGCGGTCGGCGCGGTACAACAGATAGGGAGGGCCATGGTCTTCCTGGTGTTCCGCTTCGACGGCAGCGGTGTTCAAATTCGCCGGACGCGACTCAGCCAGCTCCGTACTCCATGCGCAGGTGCCGTTGAAGTCACACGCTCTGCAGAAATGCCTGTGCATCGCAAACGCCGTACTATTTCCATTTCCGGTCCTGTTCTCCCGTTCTTCGTGAAGATGACCACGGTCGTGGGCACCATCTTGTTTCCGATGCGAATCGATCCTCTGCCGCGCTTGGCATTTTGCGCCATCAACAGGCGCCGCCGCCGTGGCCGTGGCCGACGTCGCTGTCGCTCCGTGGCTACTAGCTGCCACGCCACTGGCACTGTCTGCGCCGACATCCGCAGAACACCGCGATGTAGTTGTAGCCCTTTCCGTCTCATTGAAACGCAGGAGAAGGTCCTCGGATTCTTGCAGTACGTTGGCCGCGAAGTCTGCTTTTGCCTCCTCCACTGCGGTACTGTCTTTCCCACAACAACCGGCACCCCAATTCAATTCAACACCGCCTTCCCAGTGCGCGCATCCATCATCGGTTACGCCAAACCGTGTGAAAAACTGAAACGCGTACAACGGGTCGCCGCCCTGGGAGTTAGAGTTGGATTGTGACTCGGACGAAGTAGCAGAGGGCGGCACGAGTGATTGATGCGCCGTAGAGGCCGCGTCGTGCCGCGGCGAGGGGGCTGACACCGACGCCCACGACGAGTCGAAGTTCAGGAGAAGTTGTGCCGACAGAGAGCTGGCGACGTTCCACAGAGCCGGAAAGGATGTCGTATTTTCGTGCTGTCGAAGGAGCTTCCCCGACTCAAGCAATTTTTTCAGAACAGCGATCCGGTATCTGTCCGCGAAACTGGAGACCGCCGCGATAGCCCAGCAGGTGGCAGTTGGAGTCGGGTTCGTCTGACTCACCCGCGCGTCCTCGATCAGCGTGGGGGCCTCAAAGATGGTTTTTCCGAGTTCGAACTGCACGTAACGCCAATCGAACCGCCGAGGAGGTGGAGAATCCATTCGTCCATCTGAACGATCTTCATGCAGAGTTGCACCACGGCGAAGCGCCAACGCTTCGAGTCCCGCATCCGGGCGGTAGCAGCGTGGCGGCAAATTATCGGCGAAAGCAGTGGCAGCTGTTCGACGTTTTTGCGTGCTGGGAGAAAAAGTTATTTCTTCGAAAGGCAAGAAGAGAGTTAGTTCTTCGAAAGGCCAAATGAACATCAAAGTTGTCAGTGTCTTTCTGATCAACAAAGACATCATCTTCATCGTGCCACGGGTGAGACCGGAGACCGTGACAGAACTTTGCGAAAGACGAACGACCGTTCTGAACAACCCGCTTCCTCTTCTTTTATTAACTGTTTAACCTCCGACGTCACGTGGATTACTTATGTATCTATCAAGCACGACGAGCACCAGCACGAGCACGCATTGATTACCGCAGACGCGTTCCGACACCGCTCACGCTTGGCTTTCTTGAACATCTACGCTTACGCACTGTAGTATACAGTACTTGTTTATCACTCCTCCAGGCCGCCAGTCACCACGTCGCCCTCGTTTATTCGATGTTGAGTGATTTGTTTAGTGCACGGCATCGGCGCAATGGCCATCACGGCCACTTTCACTTTCCATTGACATCGACGTACTCTCACAAATTATTCTTGCAACGCTCGAGAGGATGAGGAATCTGCCCGCACGGTGTGGCTAAGGCTATGTTCCTTCGTATGAAGGTCATGGAGGTCTTTCGCTACATTTTCAAGCAGTGAGAATGAGCTGTATCTCAGCTTCTACTTATGAATGCTCTTTCGGCAGCGACTGCTGCAGAACGACCAAAACGCGTCAGCGTCAGAAGTCCCGCACAATCAATCCCAAACCACGCCCTCCAGCTGAATGCGGTGGCCGCAGAGGTAGGGCCCAACCGCTGCCGCACATAATTGCGACGTCTCGCTTCATCCTCGGCGGTATGTTGCATGGAGTTTTCGAACCGAGATCAGATTGCCTCGATCACGACGTCGCGCGGCCGCTCCGCCGCGGCTGGCGCCTTGATTTGCTGCTGCTCGCCGCGATAAGATAGAGCGTGAGTGGGCAAACGGGTCGATAGATTTTTGAGAAATGAAATGCTGGAGAAGTGTCCCAAGCCGCGTGATGCGGTGCAGCGAAGGCTACGAGGTCGTGGAAGATCAGCGCGTGGCGTAGTTTTCGATTTGTTTACCTTTACCACGTGTCATGGCAGCGTCCTCGTCGCCACCTCGCCGCCACCACGACCCGACCCGCCGCTACAGCACCACAAACGCAGCATTTTTCCCGTCATCGGAACCTGCTCCGTCGTCCCTTGAATCATGGCTTCCGAAGCAGTCCGCGCAGAAGAGCATATCGTCCAGTTCAAACTTTGCGTTATCGTTTTCGCAAAAGGAACACTTCAGCCTCCCTATTCCGAGCAGATTTCGTTTCGTGAACTCCTTGATGCAAAATGCTGTTCCTTTCGGCGTTATTCCCACTGCCTTGTGCAGAAAGCTGCCTGCCGCCACTCCCAGCATTCCGCCCGTCATGATTCCGCCGATGCCTAATGCCGCCCCTACCACGCCGCAAGTGAATATGGTCGCGTCCGTGCGCTCCATGACTTTCGTTTTCGCATTGGTCTGCTGCTTCCGCTCAATGCCGAAAAGCATGGTGACGAAGGTCACCGACTCGCGCGGTTCTTCCATTTGCGGGCAGTTTCCCATCATGGCGTAGTACGGAAGCTCGCGCGCAGCCGAAGAGGACGTCTTCGCTGGGTGATCTTCATCGTCATCCTCGGAACCGTCGTCCGTGTCGAAGTGGTCGGCAAACGCCGCATCCTCCAGCTCGTCCGCAGCAACTCCGGGAACAGGTGCGTCGGGGTCCTCGTCCTCATCGTCCCCCGCTCCGCCTATCCCCCGCGTCGAGTCCCCCCGACGACGTCGGTTGCGGTTTCTCCTGCCCGTGCGGGCGGCTTTTTGGGCCAGAGCCCGAGCACGCGCCTCCTCCTGACTTCGTATCGCCTGTTGGGCGGCGACGGGCGGCTCACGGAAGTAGGTGGCGACACCGATGCCGCACACGTTGAAATCGGGGAGAACCATGTTACGGAAATGCCCAGGCGAGTGGACCCAGCCCTCGACGGCCGCGTCCGGAACCGAGTCGAGAACGTAGTTCTCCAGCCTCGCAAGGTTCTCCCCGCAGCCCTCAAACGAGCCGGCGTCGTTTATCCGCGAAAGCGCGTTCTGGTGGCTGAAGGGAGCCAGGGCCTCGCTCATCTTGGCTGTGGAGGCAGAGGCGGAAAAGAAATTGATTTTTTCGAGAACTACCTCGAGAGAGATTGATTGATGGGGGAGCGGTGTTTTATTCGTTCTTGCGTGTGGTTGATCCTCGAGCGGTCTACTCAATCTCTCCTGGGGCCTCTGTCTGAGTGTGAGTGATAGATTGAGTGACACTACATCAAGGAGCGAGCGGAACAACCAAAACCTGTGTCAGTCAGGACTGACGATAGAGAACAAGCCAAGCGACGAAAAAAAGGATGAATGTTCATGAAGATACCAGCATGGACTTCTGCGGCTTTGCAAAGTCCTTTGTGCGTCGAGAGGGGGTTGAGCCCCTTTTCTATCCGGATTCTGTTCACGTTCTCCAGTATCCGTCGCGCGCACGGGATGACGTAGTCGGAGCCGTATGAACGTCGCTCGCCGACTCCGGGCTGGAGCACGCGAAACTTGTTGATGGCTGCCATTCTCTTGATGGTTTTCGCTTTGATGGTGCCACGTCCTTTTTCTTGTCCTCCTTGGTGGATTTCGTCAACCGTCGGTCCAGCTCAATGAAAATGAAGGAATGTTCTTC
The DNA here is from genome assembly GCA_005223375.1 of Amoebophrya sp. AT5.2. Classification (NCBI taxonomy): domain Eukaryota; class Dinophyceae; order Syndiniales; family Amoebophryaceae; genus Amoebophrya; species Amoebophrya sp. AT5.2. The sequence continues at coordinate 41,028 of RXOD01003823.1, read as the reverse complement.
TACGGGGTATTCTTGAGTTCGACGCCGGAGCAACGCTCCTGCTGCATACGCAGACAGAGACAGATGTAGCAAATTTACAAAATTGTCCGTGGCATCCGAGCGTCTCGAACAAAAAGCAAGCGACGCGCGAAGCGGGGGGGCGGATAGAACACCATAGTCGAGAGGGGTAGCACGTGCACGTGTACGTGAAGGGATGAAGGGGGCTGTTCGATGGCTGCCGGAAAGTGATTTGTTCGCACGGCAAAGTTTTCTTGCGCATACCGCATGATCATTGCCATACATTCATTGCGGTAGCGCCACTCCTCCCACAATGAATAGATATACATAGAAATAGACTAGAATAATATAGCACTGTAGTGTATCGTTACCGTTAGGGTGTCTTTTATTTGGTTTCACTTTTTCTCGATAACCCTTCAGTTGTCCTCACGGCATCAGAGACGAGTTCCAGTTCCGTATGATTTTACCAGGTTATCCTTTTCAGTCCCGCTCCCGGCCGATCGTTTGAATAAGACGCGGACGCCGCTAATAAAGCTGCACCCGAGCATGATATTCATTGATCATCGTCCGAACAAAACATCACCGAGGAATGCATGACTCGTCCATGACAGAGAGACGGCACGACTCCCGAGGAGCGCAATGATATGCACAGTGAATGAACAGACTGTAGAGAAAGTGGTGAAGCTGATAAAGAGGCTGATCAACGGCGAGATGTTGAAAACGAGCTTTTCATCCGACCGACCCCCAGACCGCTGCCCTGCCCCTGCATACGTACCGCCCCACATTTGAACAACGAAAACAACCTGAGCAGAATGAAATAGCACAAGCAATGCGTTTTTCGTGTTGACAGTTCTGCCAGCCTGGTCCTGAACGGCGGATCTGAGCTTCAGTCGTAGTTGCAGCTTCGCGCTCCTTTCAGGACCACTGTACTCACTTGTTCTGCTTCCGAAGAAACAGAGCCGGATGTTGCGCTGCAATTCTTCCCAGCAGTCGGTCACATGTCAACATAGGCATGCTTCACCTTCAGCTGCAGGTGGTGGTGGACGCAGAACAAAACAAATGTTGATGTTCCGAATTGAAACACCGAGGATCGGGATGTTCTCCATAGTTTTGCCAAAGTAGAACCTGGCTCCTCCTTCAGCTTCGCATCTTCGCATCTTCCGTCATTCCCAAGCATACATTGCTCAGGCGTACTTTCTTTGAGCAGGTTTGGATGCATAGCATTCGATGTTGCCCCATGCTCATGCAGGTGTGGTGCTCGTTATTTTCATCGTGAATGTGAAATGATGAAAGCGCCATGAGTAGAGTGATGGAAGCCGAAGGAGTCGAACATGGTGTCGCTAGTTTTGATGTCGCTGTCGTCGTTGAGCCTGAGTACTTCTATTTTTCGCTCCCATGTCAGTCTCCAGCCTTGTCCGCGGGGTTGGACTTCCCGTTGTGCCGTTCGTCTTGGTTGCTGGGACTGCCTGCTGATTCGCCTCCGGCAGGAGCGTCCACGGCTTGATGGTTGCCATTTTCGCTGGAAGGAGCTGGAAGGGTCGCTTGCTGCTGCTGGTGCAAGAGCGCAGGATCTTGCGCCAGCTGGTCACCGGGGCCGTAGTGTAGGCTGTACGGGAGGTTGATCAAATTTTACTTGTTTCAATTGCAGCGGTTTCTCTAGCTAGGAAGCACTCAAGCTATAGCTAGCGAGAGCAGAGTATGAGTTTTGAGTATCTAGATTTACCTAGTCCTAGGCAAGCGTAAGTAGCCTCCAACTACCCTTAGGTAGGCGTAGGTTGTCCAGTAAACTGCAATTGAGGGTGCTGAGTTCTTGGCTCTCATTCGAATTCCACGCACAGATCGATGTTGACGATGACGGCTGTCGTTTTACTATACCTTCCTGGTGGTCCCGACATTGGTGGCAGCGCTGCCATTCCGCCGGTCCAATTGTAGTTCTTGCCCCCCTTCCCTTTCTTCCCGCCACCGTAGTAGCTGTCGTAGTGACCGCCTTTGTGGCCACCTCCGCCGTATCCGCCCATCAATCCCGCTCCGTAGGGTCCCCCCATCGCGGCGAAATCTATCGGGAAGCCCGCTGCTCCTGGCGGTCCTCCTGCACCCGCTCCGCCCGGACCGGCGCCCCAGTAGCCGCCTGCTGCCATCCCCGCTCCATTCCATGGTGCTGCACCGTAGGCTGCGGCGAACGCTGCATGGCCCGGGCCGCCGAGCGCTCCTACGGGAGGCCCTATTGGGAGCAGACCGCCGGCCGCGCCCCAAGCAGCCATAGCGGGGTGCATGAGCCCGTTCTGCGAAGCGTTCTGTTGCTGTTCCTGCTGCTTTTTTAACTCCAGCTCCTTGGTCTTGCTCCACTTCTGAATGCGCTCCTTCTTGTGGGCGTAGTGCGGGTAGTCCTCATACATCTCCAGAATGAGCCGCCGCTTGTTCCCCCGCGGAATGTGCTTGATGTGCAAAAAATTGCAGTACCTGAGTGGGAACGAAAGTAACTACATCAAAAATGCGTCATGAGAGTGTGACAAAAAAAATAGCTCACGGACACAGCTAGCTTCTAAAAAACTTCTACAGCTACTCGTCGATATTGACAATGTCTACCCTCCTCTGTTGCATCTCGCCTCGTGGAATGCCCGGCACCTTGCTTCCCGGAAGTCGGTTACCGGGCTGAATTCCGCTTTGATCACGCGGCCCGCGTAGTATCTGCCCGTCAGTTTTTGCAGCGCCTTTTCGGCGTCCTCCTCCATGAAGTACTTCACGTATATGTTCCCCAGCATGTGCTCGGACACGTTGTCGGCGATGATCATGTCTTCGATCTCCCCGTAGGTCGCCAGTTCGTGGAACACTTCGTCGTAGAAGTCCTCCAAGTGTTTCTGTACTGCGTCGTACGTGGGCTCCTCCCACAGCTCGCCCGCTGCGATCCGCACCGCCGCAGCAGGGACGGGGTAGAGGTGCGAAAGCAGCAGGGTCTGCGACGACGTGGGGCGGACGTGGTGCCGAGAGCACTGATCACCGTGCCGGCAAGCGCCGATCTTCAGGTAGAACGGACACGTGCCGTGGGCGTCCTCGGCTGTGTTGGTCCGATGGGAAGCGATGTTGAAGAATCTCGTGAGATCGAGAGTGATCTTCGCTTGTTTTCCGCAGTTCGAATTGAATCCTACTTAAAGAACAACCAACGAAAACTAAACGACAACTACGAGAAGTCAAGTACCAAAAAGCGCAGTGCTCCCATATAGGGGCCGGCAGATCGGCTCACACAGAATATCCATGCGGGCGAACTGCTCCTCGGGTCAAATGTAAATGCTCCTCGACGTCGACTCGAAGGATTTATGCACGGGTTCGCCAAAGCTGAGAGGACGGCGCGGCCGAAATCCCTGTCACCGATGGCGCGCGCGCGCTTGAGAAGAAATCGTATGCAAGCACGAGCGCAAGCACAGAGGTGGAAGTGGAGCTGACTGCTAGCAATCGACTGCACTTCTCAGGTTAAGTATTTGCTGAAGTTGTACAACTGGTGGGTAGTGTTACGGCATCTAGTACCTAGGGTTCTAGTTCTTCATGCATGATCATCCAAATCCAAATCTAGGCTTTTTCGGCTGTGACAGTGGAGTCCCCACTTGTCCGCCTCCATGCACCCTGATTGTCGTCTGAAGACGATCCGTATTGGGGATGAAAAACCAAATCATCTTCGCGAGGCGCAAGTCGTCGTGGTCATCATGCTGGTGTGGAAATGCATCAAGGAAGAGCGCCTGCGTTTGCGTTTCTAGTGTGCCTGTGCGCTACAGCTACTACATCTACTTAACGTATAGATGACATCATGATGTGTTATTCATGTTCTCGTAGTCGAAGTCGTACCATGGCCATGGCCATCGCGGCCAGCTCGCGCTATTAAAATCATTTTTTTTTTAAATAGGAAATGGATGCATTTGGACGCACGCAGAGTTGCGAATATGATCCTTGCTGTCAACAAATTGAACTAAAAGCTGCACGTCCAGCCCGAGCTTCAACTCCCGGTCATCTTCTACGTAGCGGCCGCCTGATATCCAACGCGCACGAGTCAATCGAGGAGCTACAACGATCTTCACGAAACTTTTATCCACCAATCTGCAACTTTATCACGGCACGCAGATCATTCTTTTTCAGCGATTTGAGCGACGCGTGTGGCCGTTTTGTTTTTCACGAGTCACAGCAGTTTTCCGATAAATATAATCTCGCTCGATTGCATGTGCATCGATTCATCACTGTCGCGAACACAATAGAAGTGCATGCACAAGCACCTGTTGTTAGTGCTTTCTTTGCTGTGCTGAATTTCGTCAGCACGCGTCTGTATTCTTTGATGTCGTCTCTTCATGGTCACTCACTGGTCATGGAGCGGTTGTAAAATTGTTCTCGCGAAAGACAAGGAAAAATCGCGCGTAGTAGTTTCCGCAGTGAACAAGCAGCTGACATCAAGTAGCCGCGAGCTTGAAGCGCGCTCACATCGAAGTGGTATTGTCGTTCGATTCCCATTGAGCGATCATCGCACGCCGCTCCTCGCTTGCAGACCGGCAGATTAACCTGTTGGTTTTTGAATGGAATTGATGACGACAGATGTTTCACTGGTGGGTAGTGGAAGAACCGGCTAAATCAAGTTGTTCAACTTCAAAGCGCCAGGGAAGAACGCAAGGAAAGGTAAAAAAATCTGAAAGAACTTACTCTGCCCTTGATCCTGATCCTGAATGACAAAGCTTAAGCTGTAGTTGTAGTAGGAGTAGAAGTAGTACTGATCGTCGCCGCCCCTGCCGCCTCCTCTTCCTCGGTCGCGGTCTCCTCTCGGCCGCTCCTCCCTGCCGCGAGTCTGCTCGCGGTCGCGCCCGCCACCGGCGCGCCGGTCGCGGTCCCGGCCCCCCGAACGCGATCTCCTTGACTTCTTCGAACGCTTGTCCCGTTCCAGAAACTCCGGGTGCTCCTCATACATCTTGCGGACGAGTCGGGCCTTCACCGCCCGCGGAATGTGCTTGATGTGCATGAAGTTGCAATACCTGGTGTTGTATTTAGCATTACGGTCGCGCTTTGTCTGCTGGGACCGCATCTGTATTCTTTCTCTTTCATCGTGGAGACTGACGCTAGGCTAAGGCCTAAGGTAAGCGTAAGGATCTTTCCAAATCTGATGAAGAGGACAATGACAAACCGAGAGCCTACAATAGGTCAGTGAGTACCCTCCTCTGTTGCAGCTATTTTCGTGGAACTGTCTGCATCGTGCTTCTCTGAAGTCCGACACTGGGCTGAACTCGGCTTGGATCAGCTCGCCGCCGTAGTACCGCCCTGTGAGGTTTTCTAGAGCTTTCTCCGCGTCCTCCTCCCGGTAGTATTTAACGAACAAATTGCCCACCATGTGGTCACTTATGTTGTCCACCACCACCATGTCCTCAATTTCGCCGAAATTCGCCATCTCCTGGAAAACCTCCTCGTAAAACTCTGTGGTGCGCATTCATTGATTGGGGGAAAGTATGAAGAGCGCTAGTGATGAAGAACGTATTCATTGTGTAGTAGTCAAAGAAGATACTACTTACTTTATGTTCCTGACTCTGAAGCTGAACAACAAGCATGAAAAATAATAACCAGAGCGACAACAAGACCCGAAGACATTTTAAAAGCAAAATTATTGTTTTTACGCTCGAGGTGCTTCTGAGCAGTGTCGTATTGTTCGTCCGTCCATTCGACTTCTCGCGCGATCGCCAGAGATTCTTGTGTGTTTGAATACATGTGACTCATCAGCAGCGTCTGCGAGCTCGTCGGTCGGTTGTGCTGCCGGCTGCACTGGTCTCCGTTGCGGCAACACCCTACTTTGAAGTAAAATGGGCAGTTCACGCGGTCCTCCTCGGTACCTAGTGGGAAATGAAAATAGCGGTGCAGTTTGTTTCGAGTTCTTTCTTCGGCTTTGATTTTGAGAATTCGCAATTCCCGCACGATGAAGCGCAATGAGTGTGAGATGTTGGACACCCGACACTCAGTAGCTTGATCATTGGCGCGGTTCATCTTCATACATTGTTGCATATCTGATAAAGTACCTGAAAAAAGAAAAGATGAAACCAAGCAGCGTACCGAAAATGTTTGCGAGCTGCTTCGCCATTTTCGCTGGGTTCGCGTTTGCTTCTTAAACTTTAGTTTCCTCCCTGTGGTCGCGTCGGCACCTTCACGCGAACTACTCCTGCGCTGCCGCTGGCTGCTTCGCGGATGGCTGCGGCACTCGTCTCGTCGCGGCTTGCTGGACACGCGTGTTCTTTCGCAATGTGAACTATGGTTACTGCGTCCTCGCGTGCACTGCTATGAATAAATGACCAAGAGACAACTGTGCCTGCAGCTACTTTGGTACCGAATCCAAAAGAGAAACAGGGGAACCGCTTTTGCCTGGGCCCACGCTAATGGGGTGCTCGCCTTTCGAGCAAAGAGCTGTAGTTGTTCCTGCTGTGTGATGAGTAACTTCATTGATTGGTGCAGATGGCATGCAAATGGATTTCTGGAGACGACGAGCGAATCCTCCATGCTCGCTGGAATTGTGGCGCCAGCTGTCGCGCACGCTCGTCCTGCTGTTTTATTTGGGGATCCATCGACGTCTATCGGCGCACTTTGCTGCTGATTTTTGAATTGGAACTGGAGGTGAAAACAGAGCGGTTGCTGGGTGCATCAACATGCTACCTGAAGATGATGGCACACCTGTGTGCCTGTGATGGAAGAGCAGGGAACACTGCGGTGCGAGCTGCTTGTCCCGACGTAAAAGTAGACCGAGGCTGCCCTCCTGATAGGACGCTGTTGTGATAAAAATGATCGCAGAGGCAGAACCAGAGGCACATTTATTGAATCGCAACAAGGCCTAGGGCTAGGTAGCGGATGAAAGTGATGCTTTTGCACCACCTGTGCCTGTTCTCGTTCGGGTTTGGATTTGCTGCTCTCGTCTTCCAACAGAGAATCAAGGCATCAAGAAGCACCATCGGCAGCCCACAAGGACCTCCTCTGGCGCCGCCGCCGCGGAAGTTTCCCGACAGGACCTTTCTCGCGTAGCCTCTCCCTTTTCAAGAAGCACATCGAGAAGGCACGACCGCAAAGCGAGCGCTGAACGTGGCCGCACTGACTGTTGGAGCCGATCGAAAATGATCTTGCAAGTGCAGCTGCAGCTCCTGCTGCAGCACCATACATAGAAAGATGAACAGCTGTTTGTTGAGCTGTTTGATCTGGTTCTGGTTAAGAATTTGGTCAGCGTCAGCGATTGCGATCTCCGAACTTGATAGTAGAGGCAGGCACCACGCGCACGAATGTGAGTGTCGTGCGTAGCATCAGCATGATGAACATGAACATCACACATTCGTTGAGATCACTAGAGCCGAAAGGAGCAATACCGCGAGCGCGAGGGAAACTCTACTACAAAAGGACACATCGTACCACAGACACCACTGACGGCTTTCTCACCATCATCGATTGCACACGACAAAATGAAGACGTGACCTCGGACGCACGAAGGAAGAACGACCGACCCGCTGCTGCAGCCGGCGCTGGGCGGCTGATGGATGGGGTTCGTTTGTGGCGATGGGCGGCGCCGGCGCCATGGCAGTGTGAATCTAAAATTGGTTTTATGGATTTTACTTTCTACATTGAAGATTCGACCTTGGTTGGGTTGTAGGTTTGTCTTTTTTGCCATTTTGCAAACCTCTTCGAGAAATCATTCACTGCAGTTCACCGCCATTCGTCATTGTGATCCAAGACGCCAACCAATGAATAGCTTTCGTAAATCAAACTCCACCATCGGGTAGTTCGGGGCATTTCAATTGTACATAGGTCCCCCCCCCGCACCACAATACTGTAGTTTAGTGGAGGAGATAGCAAAACGTAGACGGGTTCGACACTTGTAAGTAGTTGAGGGAAAGAGTGTGTGGTCTTTGTGTACAAGCAGTAGCAATACTGCGCCGCGTGCATCATTTCCTTGCGGTAGGCGTTTCAAATACCCGGCTTCATGTATTTCGTGAGCGCCATCACTGCCACCCCGGTCAAGAATCCTAAGGCCGTGACGGTGAAGAAAGGCCGTGTGGTACCCGACCGCCTCACTCTTTCAGGGGAAGGGGGGAGAGAACCTCCCGCCGCGCGTCCTCTCCCTGTTTCAGCATCTTCAGCGGGATCTTCTTCTACTTCATCGACCGAAGGGCTTGGGTTCGCCCCATCCCCAACTCCATCAGCATAGTCGCCACCTGTCATGTCGATGTGGTCTCCCTGGTATCTACTCACGAGCGTACCGGGGGACCAACTCACGAGCGTACCTCCGGTACCATCCCCTTCGCACTCCACCCCGCTCAGGAACAACTTTTCCTGTCTTACTGCCTCAGGCATCAGCTCCACGCACGAGCACATGAGCATCACGCCCAAGGCAAACGCGATTACCAGTTCCGCCGGTAGGTGCACCTCCTGCAAAAACAGGATAGAGATCACCGCGCCCACGGGCTCCGCGAGCCCGCTCAAGGACGCGAGCGCAAATCCGATCCACTTCCGCTCCGGAAACGCCGCCATGCAGGGCACCGAAATCGCCAGGCCTTCGGGCACGTTGTGGATGAAGATGGCGGCGGCGACGTTGGACCCGACTGATTTGGACATTTCGTTGCTCAGGGCAACGGTGAGGCCTTCGGGGAAGTTGTGCACGAGCAGAGAAAAAAACATGAGCAGGGACAAGCGCCAGTAACGCTCCTGGGAAAGAGACTTGAAATGCTGCGTCAACTCCTCCACTTCAGCCGGAGAACGGGGCTGTTTAGAGTCCTTAGACGGAGACGTCGTGGCGGCACGGGTGCTCGGCGGGGCGAATAAGTCGTCATTCACTTTTTCACCTGTGTTCGCTTTCAGCTTCAGTGCCTGCGTCGCCGTCTTCTCGTTCGAGGAGGCGCAAGTCGCCGAAGACGACAACACATCGTGCGGCTCGTTGGGATTGGGTTCGGATCGCAAGCCACCCGGTGGCTCGTCCGTGTAAATCTTCTCTGTGTTGAGGAGCTTGGCCTCCTGCTGTTCCTGTTTTGTGTTCACGACCTCGTCGTCCTTGGCTGTACTGCCCCCTCCTGTACTCTGTGTGTCACCCGGACTTGACGCTGTCCCTGCAACCAAACGCACGTTATCGCTCTGAAAAACGATGTCATCGTGGTGGTTCGGCTCGTGCAACGCCTGGTCGGCTCGATTGAGCGTGGTAACTTCGCGTTGAGCCCCCGCGGCTGATGTTTTCTTGTCTCCGGGCCCTGGGAGCGAAGTCGCGTTGTAATTTGGGACCCCAGAAGCCGGCTGAGATTTTTGCGTTTGCCACAGAACACTGTTCACTGTGCTTCGCTGTTTGCGATGGAGGTTGTGCTCGTTCGATTCTTCGTCTGCCCCTGCCGCCCCCGTCCCCGCTTGGAGGTGATTATACACCTCTTCGTGGTGCACGTCGTGCTCCGCCATGGCGTCGTTAAGTAGCAATTCGCTTGGTGCTGGTGGCAGCACGAAATGCGACAAGAAGAGGTAGAACAAGGCGCCCAAACTTACGGCAAGTATCTCCATGGGCAGCTGGTTACTCTTGTTGCGCAAGAGGGTGGGTATTATCGTGAGCAGAGCCACTGTAATCATCACACCTGTATTTGTTTGCCAGAGGGATCTTCGGTGTTCAGCAATCAAAGGCAAAGCCAATACAAATTAATAACATCTCTTCTCTCTTCTTGACAGCACAAGAACGTGCGTAAGCTGAAAAAGTGAGAATGTCATAGTCATGAGAACCGAACGACGTAAAAAAATGGGGATAATTAATTTCAAAAAATGACGAGAAAATTAGACGCTGACGTCAGTACCACCCGTCAGGCTGAAAACGAAAGCCATAATGCGGGTGGAGAGTTTCGGGATGAAGAATGGTATCAACGCGCCGATGATGGTTCCACTACCCGCAATCAGCGACATCAGGGTTGAAGGCCAGGCCTCCGCCAGCGAGTTGTTTCCTCCATGTTTCCAATGCGTCGCAGAAGATGCTGTTGCTGAGGAGACGTCGCTGCGGCCGCCGGCGGAAGCCATCGAAGCGAAAGATGAAGCACGCATGTTGGGCATTTTGTTTTCCGTGCTTTCGGACGAAACTAGTTCGTTGAACTTGAAGTAGGGGCTGCGTATTAAAAAAGCACGAAGACAATAAGCAAAAAATCAGTACTTTAGTGTATCAGTATCTATCAGCGAAATTTTTGAAATTGAACCTACCCGTACGAGAAAATGCATTTAGCAAACAAATTAAGTAGTCGGAAGATGCACCAACGCCAACAGACGCCGCCCACCAAACGCCGGCCCCCCGTTGCCCTAAGCCAAGATGGATAAGGGCTAGCGCTAGGGCGCTTCTTCTAGGACGAGGTTGTGCCACTGCCCTTCCCATTCTGTCCACCCGCCGTTCCCACACCACCCGCAACCAATCGGAATCGAGATCCAGATCATTTCAACACAAGTGACACAAAAATTGTACGAAGACGACCACACTAGTACTACTCAGGGCCCGACCCTGAGGATTCACGCCGCCACGAGGAGAATTAATACGACAACGCTGCCCACAATCACAAAGAAAGCGCCACACCCACAGATCGCGCCTTTTTAGCTACGTGCACGTATTTTCTACCGTCTCGTTTATCACGACAGTCATGATCATTTAGCATTGAGGATCCCGGAGTTGCTACGAACGAGCACACCCACTCCACCCAACACAGGCAGCACGACATCGACTTCGACTTCGACACCGGCAAAGTTTATTGATTAAGAATACGGGCGTGGCATTATTTGCTGTCGAGAATTATGGAATCAAATTTTGATGCAAAGCGATGGGTCATTTCACTGTATTGTCCTGTTTTCTTGCGCAAGCGCAGACTCAGATATCCCTCGCAGTAGCAAGTTCCGGTCTCGGATTGCTCGCCTGGCGACTAGCAGATCGATCAGCATCTCGAGCAATGCGTCGAATAGCGCATCGTCGTACTCTTGCTGTGGGATTTTGGCTTGCAATTTGACAATGCGATCCTGCCGGTGAAGCACCTCGAGGATGGCCGCGTTGTCCTTTTCAGGTAAGCTTGTATTTGACGAGGCTGACGCCGAGGACGACGATGTTGACGCCGCTGATATGAAATTCGAGCTCGAGCTAAACTCCCTCGACGTCTTATAGACGTAATCGAGCAACTCGCTTGTTTTGTCCCAGAGTGCCCGTCTCCGGCGTAGGAGTTCCTCTTGCACGGAGTCGCGATGGCCAGCCTCGTAGCCGCGAGAGTGGGAGGACGTCGGGGCCGGAGACGCAGAAGAAAGCTGTGCGAGAAGCGACGACGGACTTAATCGTGACGAGAGTGAAGGTGGCGAGGTAGCTGTTGGCGATAGCGGCGCTCTGGATCTTTCTTGCAGCACTTCCTCGGCCGTTTTCTTGTTCATTTCGGTCAGCAACCGGCGGTAAGCGGCGGCGAGGTAGTCGCAACAAAACAGGTGCATCCACGGACTCCTACCCGCAGATTCCCTCAGCAGCAGCTCCTGCCGCACCAACTGCAAGAAGGTCTGCGTGACGGGTCCGCTCAAAGCCACCCACGGTCCGTTGAGCATGCAGGACTCCTGAATACGGAATTTGAGGTTCAAAATGCGTTCTTTCAGATCGTTGGAATACTCGTCGTTCCACACAGTCGTGAGGAGACGCTCCGCAGGAAGCGCGTAGACAACGGGCGGAAAATGATCGGCGACTTCTTTCGCGTTCTCCTGCAAAAAATCCGCCGCACTGCTGTTGGCGAGTCGGAGCGCCACGGCGCGCACTACTGCTGTGCGCGCGATGATAGTCGATACCTTTCTCCGGAAGTTTTCCGCTTCTTTCTCGCGGAGGCGGTCGCGCTCATCAACTGTCGAGTCCAGGCCCGCAGAGGAGGTAGAAGTGGAGAAGAATTGCGCTGTGGACGTGTAGTGGTCCTCGGGCAGTGGAAGTGTGGAAAAGGATGTCGAGGTACTAGTGCTGACTTCCTGCTGTCCTCTGTCAGTGTAGCGCAATCCAAAGCCACCCTCGGCAGCACTATCGATGTTGTTTCCCCAAAGCTCCGGCATTTCCAGTACGCCCCTCAATGACAACGACTGGTGAAGAAGACGCTGAGTTCGAGTTTCTGTTTCTGGTGCCGTACTGATAGTAGCCGCACGCGCAGCCGATGATGCCGAATCGGAAGCGCTGCCGCTCGCAAGTGCACGTGGATCTTGTTCTTGTACAACTGCTACTCCACCGCGTGCTTCCGAATTTCTCGAGAACGCACTCCCTCCAGTAACATCGAGAAAGTCACCAACCGAAGTCGATGGCAGCGGGGCTGAGACGAGTAGTTCTCGACCAGCGTACGAGATGTCGCTGTTCCGCACCCTCAGGCTGGGTGACAATGGTGGCGCTGGCGCCGCATTTAACGGCTGTGCAGGTGTGCTCGCCTCGCCACTCTGCTCATCCTCCTCGCGTTCACGGGTGAAAAGCGAGGAGAACAACTGCCGTGCGTGTTGCCGAACGCCAAAGCGACCAACACGAGTTGGTGACACTCCCTCGGCCACGACTGCAGCAGGCGGCAAAGATGTCGGGGGCTTCGGAGTTGCTTCCTCGAGCGGAATGTCTTCGAGAACGCCCTGTTCTGCTGGCACAAAATTTGTCTCGTTCTCGAAGTAATCGTCTTGAAAAGCAGCGACGAGGTCTAGCTGCACCTCCGGCACCTGTACCTCTACGACGGGTTGGTCTTTCTTCCGCAATCGTTTCGGCAAATCCCAGTGCCGTGAAGATCGCGTTTTCATGTGCCTGCTCTGTTCGTCGTTCTGCGTTGCGGCGTCCTGGCCCGCCGCAGCGTTTTCGGAGCCGACAACGGTTCCGTCTGGACTGCTCTCGTCTGAAGAAGATTCTTCGAATTCGTCAGACCCAGGGGCAAAGTCATCCCCTTCGACGTCGACGGTGACACCAGGGTTGCTCGCGGCAGCATTGTTGTTGTTTGTCATCTTCGGCCTCCTTCTTCTTGCGCGCAACTCCTGCTCAGCGTCAATGCTTTTTGCCTCCCGCGTCTCCGCGAGCCCAAAGCGTCCCAGGGCACGTTGTGTATACGTCGCTTCAGAACTCCATACCGTGTTTTTCGCAACTGACCCCGAAAGTGTTTCCCGGCGTCGTCGCGGCTCTCTCGAGGAGGAAGACGAGGAGGGGGTGACTTCGTAGTGCGATATCTCGGTGCTGGGTACGGAATCGGCATCGATGTCGTCGACGCGGCTGGGACGACTGCTGGTTCGCTTGCGCGATGAGTCTGCAGTGCCCGCTGCTTCCGTGGACACACCGCCTGGTGTTGCTCCCACGGCATCCGCTCCTGCTCCAACAATGGCCAGTTTCCAATGAGACGAAGAGACATTCGCGCCCCCTGTTTTGGTCTGTGCGTTGATTTCTACTGTGGTTAGGGAAGTAGTTGTCGATGACGACGAAGGCGGCACAAGTTCGCTTCCTCTTCCTGTTGCATTCGTTGTCGACGCTGCCGCACGACTACTTCTACTACTCGCACCAGTCCTAGAATCTTCTACCCCTTGTTCACCTTCTACTGCAGCCTCGGCACCAATCGCCCCCTCTCTGGGGCGCAGACTGTCTACGAATGGCCGCACCATTTCGTGCCCCAACACGACAGAGAGCGTCTGCGAGAACTGGTCTACATGCTTGGTCAGCGCCTCCTGAATTTTTGCCACCACGATGGTTTGTATCAGTGACGCGAACAATCGCGACAAAATGTTGTAAAGCCACGCAAACCGGGTCTCCTCGACGTGTATCTTCAGTTCTCCGATGAGCATCTCTGCCTTGGACATGACAAGCTCCGGGTGCCAGCCGACATCTTGTTCCTGTTCCTGCGATGCGCCGGCTGTCCCGTTTCGGGCGCTTCTCTTCGACGCTGTTGACTTTGAGGTCGACGAAACGCTCGCGGAGTACGATGACCCCGAACGCGAACTCGACGGGGTCGGGCAATCTTCTGCCCCATCTTCGCTACCCGTTTCGGAGACCGAGGCTGCTTCGGCGGAATTGTCCTCCTCGCGCAGCAGCTCCACCGCCGCACCGCTTTGATTTCTTTTTTCGTCAGCAGGCTTGTTTCGTACCCATTTCACGTCGAAGCACAGTCTGAGGCTCACGGCGCCTGCGAACGCGAACGCCAGGCCGTGGCCGCGCAAGAACGGAAACTTCTTCTGTTTGTACTTGAAGCGCAGGTCCTGGATTTGGCAACTCATGTCCCACAAGTGGAAATCCAGCAAGCGCGGATCTCCCGGCTTAGTGTTCAGTTCCAGTTTTACGCACTCCTTCTTCAGCTTGAAACCTGCGAGGTCCAGATTCTCGAGTTCGTAGATCAGGTCCTCCGACTCGCCCCCCAGCTCTGCGATGCGAATGTTGGGAAGCAGGCCCATCAGCAGATCAATCGCAGCGTCGAGGATTTGGTTCAGCAGAACGTTCCGTCGGTCGTGGTCCAGCAACGAGTCGAACGTTTCCTCCGCTTTGTCGAAAACACGGGTCACGTCGATATTCTCGAGCGTTGTCAGAATTTGTTTGGAGAACTGAGGATCATCAGCGGTGGCCGTGGTGCCGTCACCAGCTTGTGCTTTAGGGTTTGTGACATCTTCCGCATTACTTGTTCCTTGCACATCCTGCTGGCCGTCTTCGATGGCTTTTTGCGGGGACGAAGACGACGAAGACAATTGCCCCAACGCAGTGCTTAAGAAGCCTTGAATTGCCGCACCCTGGCTTGCTGTGTTCACTTTTTGCAGTATGTTGTCGACTTTTCCCAAGGCGGATTCCGCTTTTGCGGCAACCCTGTCGTTCGCGAGAATCTTGCTGATCGTTGACACAGGATCATGCGTAAAATCCGACGCGGACACGTCCAGCGAAGCGAGGGTTTTCGACTGGAACGCAAACGACGACGCTTTTCCTTTTGCTGGCGATGCTGAGGTAGAGGTTTTCTTTTTACTCGAAGCCTTGTTTTTGCTTTTTCTCGTCGAGTGTCGCGCTCCTGTCAATGCGTCTTTCTCCGGCGACGCGGGGGGCGAATCGCGAGAGCCCTTCCTCGATCCGGGGAGCATATTTTTGAGTCCCGGGGGTAGCCGGATGCCGGCTTTTTCGAGAACGGTTGGGAGGTCGAGATGGTCGAGGTAGTCCAGATTCTGGGCCTTGTTTTCCCACGCCTCGAGCAGCTCCAAGGCTGAGTGTTCGGGCTTCGCAAACGCCTCAATCCACTTCTCGGTGGTCGTCTGGAGCGCCTCCCGCATCGAAAAAAGTGCCTTGTTCGGCGGAATGTGCTCCTTCAGCGCGCCGTCGAGGTGCGACGAAATCTGCACGACAGTTTTGAGTTTGAGTTTGAGATAGAGATTTGTATCAGTCGCGTACGGGTTGTACGTCTATGATGGATGGGTTTTTTCATCGGTGACTAACCTCGGATCTACTTGATCCATCGATTTAAACTGGAAACTACCGTGCTCTCTTCAGCGGTTTTCAGAACTTCATCCACGCGGCTGCTACCTCCGCCACCCAACGCGCCCTCCTCTACTTCCGACTGAATCACCGCGATAATTTTCGCTCGCGTCTCTTCCAGCCAGTGGGGGTTTCGCTTCAGAAAGCGCTGCTGCACCGACGCGAGGATATCTAAGCCTTTTGTCTTCCATACTTCTTCTTTTTCCAAGAGTCCTTTCCCGAAACTTTCGATCTCACTCGTTATCTTGCTCCCTACGTCTGATGCCAATGCGGAGGTCGTTTGGCCTTGCCCCCCCGACGAGCCGTCGTCTCCCTCTCGTCCGCCAGCCCCTCCTCCTACGTTTAGCCCCCCACCGAGCTTCTGCAAGGTTCCCAGCAACCGATCCGACCCCGCCTTCAAACTTCCGCCGACCTTCGTGTCATCGAAGTTTTCGAAGGTACTCGTTACCGCGTCCTTCACGCGCGTCGCCGCGCCCGTCGCCTGTTTCGCAAGCTGCTGTACTTCTTCATCGTTCTTGATCTCCTCCGTCATCTTACCAATCCCGTCGTGGACTTTCGTGGCGATACCACCGAATTCGGACGAGATCGCGCTGCCGACGTTGTTGATCTCCGCGTTTAAGTCGCTTTTCAAGCGACGCATCTGGTCGCGGAGCTCAGCGCGATCCTCTTCGGTCTGGACTTCATCTGGTCGCGGCGAAGGAGTGGGTGGTCGTGGTGGGCTTTGTTGTACTAGTTCCCCATCGATTTGAGTTTGGCTTTGGGTTTGCAGTTGCAAAGCGTGGGCTTCTCGGGTGTTGTTTCGGCTACTTACTCCAGCCCCTACAACGGCATTGGCTCCTGTAGGTGCAGGACTCAACCGCGACTTTCTACTCAACAACTCGACTCCTACGCTTGTTGGTTGTAGGTGGACCGGGAGGTCAGCAGGCGTGTGGGCTTGGTCTTGCTTCTGCTCCCGAATCGCTTCCGCAAGCCACCGTGGCCTCATCTGAGTGAGCCGTTGGCTCACCGTCGTAAGCGCTTCCTCAAGCAGTTCCTGCTCCTCTTCCACGCAGTCACTGAACGCAGAATCCAGCTGCGCAATGCCAGCCGCCTGCCGCCATGCGTGATCGGCATCGTCGTCCGCATCCGACATTGCTTCCTCGAACGACGAGCTGTCGCTGCCTTCATTCTGATCCTGCTGTCGAGGAGTTGCGGGAGATGGGGACGGAATAAATTCAGATCGACCCCTCGTCCTGCGCTTAATGTCATTCCGGCCGCTGGAGGACGACGTCGCACTCACCGGAACAAAACTTAGAGTTTGATTCGTCTCGTCCGCTCCCACCGCCTCCCCCGACCCGGCGGTTCGCTTTTGGAGGCCTTCTCGTTCGTCGACGTCGTCGACTTCCTCGCTCTCCTTAGCCGCACCGGTGCCCGCCTCTTGTCCCGCACCGCGGGGGCCAACCTTCGACGAAGTCCGGCTGGAGCTCGACGATGCACTCTCCTCGCACGAATCGAAAGCAGATTCCAACTCCGAGAGGACCCCGTGCGGAGTCGGACCTGAAGTGCCCTCCTCCTGCGAAGGTCTGCCATTTCCTTGTTCTGATATGGCAGGCAACGGCGATGAAGATCCGATTTGCAAAATTGTGTCCTGCACCTTGTCCTTCAGCACTGAGGTCTCCTTGAGGTTCGTGACCGTCTTCACACTCGCGGTTTTCACGTCGTCGAGCAGAGTCGACGGAACAAGCCCCGCCTTCTCGGCAAACCGCTGAAACTTGTCGAGCAGCGCAAACGTCTTAGTCTGCCGAATGCGCCACCGCCGGCGGGCCACTTCCAGTATCGGGAGATAGCGTGCGTCCACCTCCACGTGGTCGTAAAACGCGACCGTCTTGTCCGGAAACAACACCTTCCAGGAATAGAGATCCGAAGGAGCAGCCGCATTGATCATGACGTCCTTGTTTTCATCTGTTTCAGACGATCCGGAGGGATTATTCAGATGATCATCGTGCTGTTGCTGAGCCACATTGTTTTCAGCATCCGCCACGCCGGGTTCTTGCCCGCCCGTATGATTCGTGGAGGTGCAGCTCCCGAGAAGTGCAGCGCTCCCAGCAACTTGCACCTTTTGCTCCGACCTTACACCGATTTGGAGCAACTCGCCCTTCTCGCCGCTGTTCCTTCGATTCTTCTCTGGCGGGTTACGGTCGTTAGGGGCCGGCCGCCCCCCTATTCTCGCAGGACTTAGCAAGTCCGTTCGTCTTCTTTCGCACCCTACCACCAAAGCCGCCCCGTGCGACGTCGTGCATTTCAAGCCCACACACGCAGCGCCGGGGCTGCCGGCACCCCGTCCCCTCAGCGAATTCCGGTGCGGACGGGGACGGTGTACCTGTTGCGGAAAGTCGCAGCTCCGGAACGAATCCTCGATGCAGTCCTTGTGCAGGTAGCAGATAAGATTCGTTCCCGCCTGTGGAAATTCCACGACGTGGATCTCGTGCACACTTTGCCAACCGACCAGCACTCCGAAGCGTACCGCGCTCGAGCACCTTCCGTTGAAGTTAAACAAACCGCCTGTTGGATGACCTCCGTCTCGTATCCTCACACACGTCCCAATCGGGAACTTGGACTTCTTGACGACGTCTTTCTTGGTCAGCCTGCAGTGCACTAGCAGTGGGTGCTTCGAGTGCTTCAGGAACGAAAATGACGAGCCGACCTTCGACGACAGCCGCCGTGTGCTCCCGGTGGTGCAGGGGTAGGTGGTTGTCTGGGCGTTGATGAGGCGGACGGTGATGAGGTCGTCACCACATGACGAGGACGCTGCTGACACATCAGCCGGCACGCTTCTCGCCGCCGATCTTCCGTGGTTGTCCTCGATACAGATACCGACGCCGAAGCAAGGTACCTGGACATAGCAGCCACGATACGACAAGCTGTATGATGAGGACGATGAAGAGGACGACGAACTTGAGGAAGGACCCGCGGGAATCATCGCCATGTTTTATTTTCCTTCTGTCACACGATTAGTGCTGCCGATGTTGATCGCGCGTAGTTGTGCAACACGTAGTTGAACAAGATCTACTTGTTCTCGTTCAACATGATAGTGCTCGTCCTGCTGTTGAGACAATGATGCATCACATTCATCACATCAACACGACCAGGAATCATGCAGATGCGAAGCGAGCCACGGTTACACACGTGAAAGTGTTGCGCATGCGTCTTCTAATCCACCTCCACGATGACACGGACACCAGCAGGACTAAGTAGTTTAGTAGTCATACTACAGTTCATCAGAATGAGCCGTTCAAGCACACGCGCATTCTGATCCTTTTTCAGAAACCTACTTAACCGAGCACATGCAGCACCCGACGTAACCAGGCGAGCTGGACTCATCTTCCCGGTGCCGATGTCATCGGCAGCAGTTCGCACACGACCTCCTCGTCGTGAAACTCCATCTCTATCTCCAAGCTGCATGAGAGAGTATTACCAGAAGAAAAAGCTGTTCCCTTGAGCAAGAGCCAGACGATGACGACATTGAAAATTCTAGTGGGGAGTGCGAGACGCGAAAAGAAATCAAAATCCGGAACTGGGGAGGCCCGCGGTTTCCGCCGACCCGTATGTGATCGGCCTTTTCTCTTTGCCCGCGTTCGGCCAAATTCTCGCCACTCCATTTTCGCGCAGCCTGTCGCCGAGGCTTCTCCCAGCCGTAGCTGCATCGCCCTCGCTGGCGATTTGAAACTTTTCCTCTGCCTCCACCGAGTCCGCCCCATCTCGTGAGAGGACAATTGCGTAGATGGAGAGCTCCCCAGCAACGTCAGCAGGAGTGGCACAACTGCTGTTTTTTTCATCTTCATGTCCTCCTTCGACGAGGTCCTTTCGCTGATTCTTGCCAGCAACGTTTCCACCTTCTTTGAACGCGGTAAACTTTGTGCGCACGCCCATGGAAATTTGGCACCCCCCATCTAGGCTCGCCAGCAGCGCGCGCTCTGCCAGGCAGCGGTAGGTCGAGCTCACGCACTTGATCTCCGAGAGCAGCGCTTTCATCTCCGCGTCGTCTTCCCGGCATTCCACTCCGTACGCCCCTTGCGACACTGCGTAGGGAAATTCGTCTTCCTCCAGAACGAAGGCGATTTTTTGCCCGAGATCTAGCCGCTCCAGTCCCACCTTTGCGAGGATGATCGCGTCGTAGGGGGAATCAGCGGCCTCGAGCTTCTTAATCCGCGTCTGCAGATTGCCGCGGATGTTCTCCACCTTCATCTGCGGGAAGTGCTTCCGAATGAGCGCTTCGCGCCGCACCGAAGACGAACCGATGGTGGCGGTCGCCGGCAGGTCGTGCAACGAGGTTATTTTCTTGTTCTGCCCATTATCTTTCGTCGCCGTCGCGCCCTCGTCTTTAGCGGCGACGGGAGCATCGGAGGCCGAGAGGTACCGCGGGTGGACCTGTAGTTTCGGAGGTCGTTCTTGTTTAGTATCGTGATTCCAGTTCATACACGACGAGCAAGATCCATCGATATAAATTGAGCTTCAGTTACCAGCACGCAGTCTCGTTCATCCCCTCGTTCGGTGATGCAGCCGAGCACCAAGCCAGGTGGCAGTCTCGTCGGCATGTCCTTCAGCGAGTGCACGGCGAACCTGGATTGACGTTCTAGCAATTGCACCTCGAGCTCCTTCGTGAACACGCCGACGCTACCCAAATCCGCCAAGTGCCGATTCTGCACCTCATCGCCGTGGGTCGTCGTCTCGAGCAGCTCGAAATGCAGCTTCTCGTGCTGTCCGCGGGGAGGACCCGAAGCAGTTTTGTTTTTTACTCGTTTCGCCGCATCCGCCTCCTGCAGCAAAGCAATCACGGCGTTCGTCTGGTACAAGGCAAGGGCGGACCGCCGCGACGAAACAACGATTGTCTTTTTCGGAGCTTGCTTGGCTGCACCTGCAACATCTGCAGCTGCTGGCGCCGCAATGTCGTCGGCCTTATGAGCTTTCTCCTTCGCTGCTTGGCCTTCCGTCTCCACGCGCCGGCGCTTGGCAGCAGCGAGTTCATCCCGATCCCCAGTCCCAGAAACGTGGGACGCATTCGCAGCAGCAACCACATTCACATGCCCATGCGGCTCCGGGGCGCGAGGACTCGCAGAATTGTTCGTCATCAGATGAAAATATCGACGCGACTACAGACGCGACTACAGCGCTCACCCCCAATCTTACTTTACAAAGTACACAGGAGGTCGTGCACTACCTAGAGCTCCTAGAGCTCGATTGATACTTCGCTCACTAGAACTAGCCTCCAAACACAAAAAACAAAAAGTGAGACTTTGCTCCACGACGTTCACGACCAAAAGCGACGACTGCGACTGGATACCGAAGTTACCGCACCGACATCGACAGTGCCAAGAACCTGTCTTTGATCGATTCGGAGTCGAGCACACTATCATCAGTGCGTGTTTGTCAGTCTTGTTTTGATGAACACTTCGGCCTTACTCGATGGATGGCGGAGGCGATGGCTTGGTGGCGTTCTTGTTCTGCGTTCTTCTGTCGCTTCGGAGTTCGTTGCCTGATATCAAGTACAGCCTCAGCATTAGCCTAGCTCTAGCACAACATCTTCTTGCAACAAAGGCTCGGTTTTTGAGGCTTGGTCGGTGTGAGCCCAGCTCCAGGAAAAGCAATGAATCCAACTCCAAATACAGTAAAGTTTGGTACAAGGAAATACATAGGTAAGGTCGCTTTCAGGACGTGCGGGTGCATGACGAAAATGTAAGAAAGTATAGGATCTCGAGCTGCTCCTGGCCCAACTACACTCTATGCATTCGTTCGGAATTCCTTCAAAGACTGTACATCGCTTACATAACCTCCATGGTGTAGATCGATGTAGAACAAGCAAGCAGAACAGGCACAGGCAGAAAATGAAGAGTAACCGCAAATTTAAGTTCCAACAGTCGCCACGTGTCGTTTTCTTGGAAAGAGTATCGGAATATCACGTATGTAGGTATTGCGCGAGGAATGAGTTATAGACATGTCAAACTAACTCCAGCAGGGGCGTCAGTGCTCTTGAACTGCATTTTGCAAAATTAAGGGTAGCGTCAATGATTGTTCCTCAATCATGCAAAATAAATGTAGATGTACTAAAACTACTTCTCACTGTCAAATGCCAATCCGGATCTGCGTCATTGATTGACGTAGTAAGTCCGTGGTCTTTGTACAGTCGTCATGATCCCGTCCCGTGGAAGAAGCGCCAGAGCGGAGGTACCTTCAGGAAGAGATGGAAGAGGGCGCAGGTCAGCAACGAGATGAACAGCGTGTTGAGGGCTAAGTACAGGGAGAAAATGGGCACGAATCCCGACGGATAGTGGGCGTACGCGTGCGGGAACCAGTGGTGGAACTCCTCGCGGGGGTCGAAGTCGGCGCGGGGGTAGTACAGGGGACGATTCAACTCGAAAAAGCTGAACCCCGCACTTTCGAACCTTTCCTGTAGCCAGCGCGAATGGGTGCTGTTTTCCGGGATCTGATTCCGCCAGTTTAATGAGTACCACGACAAAAAGTTGTGCCGGTTCAAATAAAAGGTTCTGTAGCGTCGCGCCGAGGCCGGAGTAGAAGCAGTCTCTTTTTGAAGAATCAAGCCGCCGGTGCGAATCCGCTCCTCCCGCTGCGCTGGGGTCTGGCTGGCGCGGGCGCGCGCCCGGGAAAGACGCTCCTTGCGCGAAAGTGTTGCGAATTCAGTGATATATCCTGACTCGCTTGCTCCGCTTGGTTCTTCCCGGGCAGCCGCAATAAAAGATG
Source organism: Amoebophrya sp. AT5.2 (assembly GCA_005223375.1). Taxonomy (NCBI): domain Eukaryota; class Dinophyceae; order Syndiniales; family Amoebophryaceae; genus Amoebophrya; species Amoebophrya sp. AT5.2. Next base: position 18,848 of record RXOD01003823.1, on the reverse strand, counting down.
ACACACTACTAGATGGTGCTCCTCTCATGCTTCGCGGAGTCATGCTCTCAGCGCCATCCCTCCCCTTTGCTGGCTTTGCTGCGTAGCCTTCGGCTTGCACCTCGGTCGTTCTCGTTCGCGTGCGGCTGGGCGAAAACGAAAACCGTGGCTTCGCAACCGCACCGTTTTCCGCGCTACTTGACGAAGACGTCAAGGAAAGAAAAGAATTTTCTCGACCTCGAAATCCTCGCACCACATATTGAGGATCCGATCTTGAATCGTCGCAGTCGCTATCATCTCCCTCGCAAATACGGCCTTCGTCAGATGATGCCGCACATGATTCGTCTGACGGTGACTCCTCGAAGATCTGATTCTGCTCATCTTCCTGAAGGAAACCGCTGGTGGCTTTGTTTACCTGCTCAATTTCGTGCCGTGCTTTGTGCTCGCGTTTTCCACCAAGCTGTAGCTGGTGGTCGTCGCGGGTCCTCACATCGTCCAAGTAATTATGCTGGACGCGCGGTTGGCCCGACGCGTCGCGGTCGAGCACGATAGTGTGGATGGACGCCTGCAGCTGGCTGGGGAAAAAGCTGCTGCCGGGGACCAGAACGCGGTTCACGTATCCGGGCTGCTCGGGCCCGACCGGTCGGCCTTCAGAGTCCAGCCGGGGTAGCAACAGACACTCAGGAGCCGCTCTATATTGTTGTTCCGTTTTGTTGTTTCCTTCCCAACCGAGACTGACCGAAGCGTACCAACAGTAGAACCGCTCCCGGAGAACGTCTCCGGCGAACCATTCAGGAAACCGATCCGGATCGTCGCCCGGAAAAGACCACGTTGCTGCGCACAGTTCTTGGCACACGAAACTTGCGAGGTCGGACTTCCGATCTCGGACTTCCGCTCCCTGACCCTGCTCCTGCGGAGCTACTTCTGCCGCTCTAGATGCACTTTTTTCTCTTGCGCCTGCACCGCTCTTTTCCGCGAACCCGGTAACAAGTGCGTCGTTCATCAGATGCTCCAATGAAACAGCAACACCGACGGGATCGTGCGACGACGGCACGACCGGCACCGGTCCTTTCCCCAAATCTGCGCCTCCATCGCCATCAGCACCACCTTCTTCAGCGTCCGCACCCATGGCTTTGTCAGAAACGTCAAGCACTTTTTGCCTCGTGTTGGTATGATACACCCGTAGCTCCACATTGGCGCTCGGCCAGAATGCCGACTTTGGTTTCACTCTGGCGCTGGCATTTGAGGTCGAGTTATTGTCACCCGGTTCAACTACTGCCGTTCCAGCGTCAAAATGTGCGAGCAGTTTCTCGCGCAAGGGTCTCAGTGCTCGGTCTAAGCCACCAAGTTCCGTCAGAAACCGTCGCGCCGGCTCTGCCCTGTCGAAACCTAGGTCGTCTCTGCCCATGATTTTCTTCAACTGCTCAATGCGGTAGCGATGAGACGAATGCGAATCCGGTTCCAGAGACCGAGGACTACTCGGAGTGTCGCTGTAGTCCTCGTACCAGAAGTTGGAGTGTACCCCTGCACCAGCTGGTCCTGTTTCTTCTTCTTCTTCTTCTGCTGACTCGTGGTCGACATTGGCATCTGTTGTGTTGCCTTCTGCACGTTCTTCTTCACTCGCGCGAGGTCGACCCATCTGTTCAGCTTCCCACACCGCCCGCCATTCCCCCGACCACAGCAGCGTGCTGCCTGGAGCCCGACTCGCTCTATCGTCGTCACTGTGGTTCCCAGCGTACTGGTCGTCGAGCGCGAGTCGTGGGGGCAGATGGTAGAACGCGTCGTCGTCCTCGGGTCTCGAGAACCAGTACTCCATGCTGTTTACCTCGTTGCTCGCGACCTGGAAAAACCTCCAGAAGGCCCACGCCGTTGCGTCGCTGGTCTCCCAGGAGAAGCGGTTGTCCACGTTGATGCGCAGCGAAAGGTTCCAGCAGTTGTTGCCGAAGTAGTACGGCCACACGAACAAGACCGCCAGCATGCTGACCGGTAGGGCCACCATTGGGTTGCACCACACACGCTGCCGCCACTTCCCGTCCCGCGACACGGCGACCAATCCCGTGAAGATGCTGAACAAGAACACCCAGTTCAAGACGTGCGACGTCGGCACGCCGCCCGAGTCAAACCTCGTCACCTGGGTGGGGTTCGGGCCCATCCCGTTTTTCAAATTCAGGGAGTACAGGTTGTACGGAACGAACCAAGCCTGGTGGTTTAGCAGCTTCATCAAGCCGCCGAGCATGGTCGCGAGGAAGGCGAAAAGCAAAAGCATGGTGAGCACGCGCGAGCGCTCGAACAAGTTCCCCGAGGTTCGTGACCGCGATAGCATGCGCCAGCGGCCGTCGCGGAACCGCCGCGGCTTCCAATTCTCGCGACGGGAGCAGCTGCCGCCGCAACAGCCCTCACCCTCACTGGTGCGGTCCGGTTTCTTCGAGCTCTTCGCAGGGTCGGCGTTGCTTGCACGATCTTCCGGTGAAGCTCTCGAAGAGGACCGCTGCGGGTCGTTTCTGGCGTTGCGCCCAGCATTTCCATCTTGACCGCCGGCTCCGCCGTCATCAGAGTCCGAGCTGATGTCTTCTTCGTTTTCAACAACATTCGCCGCGTTTGCCTGGCCGCCTCCCACCACTTCCTGTTCTACTTCTCCTGGCAGCAGTGACCTTCCATCTACCGACGGGCGAAAGCGTTGGTTTACCTCTTCCGCGCCTCTCCCCTTGAAGATGCGCGACGACCATCGGCGCACCAGCATCCGCCCCCACGGGTCCACCAGGCCTCGGTGCAGCGGCGGCAGCGCACTCGCCAGCGTGACGATGCACGCGAAGGGAAACACCTCGGCTCCGGTTTTGCACACGTCCGAGAAGTAGGTGTCGTTGTGGGAATGCACTATCACAATTCCCGCGTACACCGCACCGACGACCATCTGCAGCTCCACCAGGCTGGTCGACGCGCGGAGACAGCACCGCCCCTGCCGGATGAGCTCGACGACGCCGAACAGCGACTTGCGCGGGGTCGAGAACGCGGCCACGATGCTCGCGTCGCCCTCGGACAGCGCCATGCCAGCGTGCGCGGCCCGCAGCGCGGCGCAGTCGTTCCCGCCGTCGCCGCACATCCCCACCACGTAGTTCAGTCGCTGCAGCGAGCGGACGACCTGGACCTTACCGCTGGGGGACACCTTTCCGTACACGGCGATGCGACGCTGGATCCGCGCCAGCAGCTCCGGATCGCGCTCCTGCAAAAAGTTGACGGCCGCTTCCGAGAGCGCAAAGTAGAAGGCGGGGGGCCCACTTGGATCCTGCTCGAGGTGGAGGTTGCCGAGGTGCTTGGCGGCCTCGTCCCCATTCATCGGACGGCCCTCCTCCGTATTAGCGCTAACATCCGCGTCCGGCGGCGCGTTCTTGCTCGCATCGCTCCCGGTGCCCCGGAGCAAAATTCCCGATAAAAGCTCGGATATGGTCTTCTTCGCAGCGCCTTCATCGCCGTCTAGTTGTACTAGACTGGAAGCACTAGGGGCAGATCCAAGTGTCTGGTCCGTCGTCCTGGTATTTGCATTAGCATTTCGTCCCTTCACTACGGTACACGACGCCAGCCTCAACTTCTGCTCAGCCGTCTTCATCCGGCGCAGTGCGCGCGACGCCGCCTGCGTAAAGCCCCTCGAGAAGTGATCCTGACCGTCCCCCGCGATCCAGTATCCGTCGCCAGCATCCTCGACTCCCGGGCCCTCGAACTGCAGGGTCGGGCGTTCAACATCTTTCGACCAGCGTTTTCCCTCGTGGGGGAATTTCCGGTGGCCCGACAGCACGAAGTTTCGAACCGGGCCCAAACGCAACGCCCGGACGCTGCTCAGGTCCTCGCCGCTGGCCCGCCGTCGGGCGGCCCCGTCGGCTGCTCTGCTTGTGCCTCCAGACAGAGTGCTGCTCTCAGAACCTCTCCTCGCGGCTGCTTGGCTCTGTCGCGCTTCCTCGATTATGCTTCCCGGCGGGCTGGCGTTCATAATTTCTGCGCCGTAGTACAACAGTTTCGCGTGGTAATCAAGCGTTTTTCCCGACGTGAGCAGGTCTATCCAGGCCGGCAGGTACTCCGCCTGCTCCTTCTTTACGTACTGCCACGAAAGCTCCGGCGCGACGCGGCCGGGCTCCACGTCCGCCGCCAGCACGACCGCGCCCCGCGGGATCAGCCCCGCTTCTTCGCCGATGTGCAAACCGGTCCAAATGTTGTCACCAGTCACCATGATCGGTTGAATTTCGCCGCGCTTCAGCTCCCGGATCGCTGCGACGGAGTCCACCTTCAGCTCGTTGCGGAACAGCACAAACCCGAGGAAGGTCTCCTCCCGCTCCAAATCCGAACGCGGCATGGTGAGGAACGCGTCGCGGTCGCTCGGAGAGGACGGCGCAGAAGAGGTTGTGGTTGTCGTTGCTGTGGTCGTGGCGCCGGTGAGATCGAACGTGAGATCCCGGTACGCGAATGCCAGCACGTAAAAGCCCTCCATGGCGAGGGACTTCAGAGTTTTGCTGGCGTTCGTCGGGAGCGTGTCGGGCTTCACGATCTTCGAGACACTGTCGTAGCTGCCCTTCGTGAGCAAGTACTTTTTCCCGTTCAGTAGATCCACGCAGACAGACTGCAACTGCACGGTCTGGTCGAACTCAAACTGTCGCACCGTGCGGAGGACGGCGTTCTTGTTGGGGGCCGGATCAACGACCTCGCGCCCCTCGTCGTGTGGTCCACCCCCCTCACCATCGAGGAGGTACCGCCTGAGATAGAACGAGTCTTCGTGTAGCTCGTCCAACCGCTCTTCTTCGCCAGGCTCGTCGAAGTTCACCTCCGTCTCCGCCGCGGAAGATCTCGGCGCAGTTGCGGGGTTCTCCTCGGGGGCGTCGTAGTTCCCACCAGGCAGCGAGCTTTTCGCTCGTGTCCCTGCGGCTCGATCGACGTCCGCGGCACGACCCGTGTATTTGTAGTAGTCAACGGTATTCTCTCCGACGTTGGCGCGGAAGTCCATGCCGCGGGAAAGAATTTTGCGGACCATTTCCGCCTCCACCATGTTCCCGTAGAGCTCTCCCGTCATGCTCCCCGTGCCCTTCGTGACCGTGTGGCAAGTCGCCATTGCCACCGCGAAAAGATCGTTCTTGTCGAAGACGAGTTGTTGTTCCTCCTCGCCCGAGTCTTCTACAACCGAAGGCGAATCCTCCTCTTGCTGCGCTTCTGCTCCAGACGGACGTACGGTGGACGAGGGAGCGACCTCTCCTGCTGCAAGCATGTTGGAGAACAACGGACCGCTTGCGCCGACGTCGCCCAGAAAAGTGTCCGCGTTTTTCATCTGCACGGCTCCAGATGGTTCAGATCCTCCGACGTTGAAAAGGTTCAACTCCCCCAGCTGCACCTCGCCGTCCACTTTCACCACTGGCATCGTGCCGGAGAGTTGCAGCCCGTCCTCGGTGATGGTTCCGGTTTTGTCGAGACATTGCACCTTCACCTCGCCGGCCATTAATAGTCTTTCCGGCTCCAAAGTTTTCACCCGCGCGGGCGAGAGGAAAAGCCGGCTCTTCGCATTCGTTTGGCACATGAGCAACCCGAGGAACAGCTGCGGCGCAATGATCAGCGTTGCCATCCTCACGGTCTCGAAAAACATCGATTGCTGTTGTGTTTACGTTTGGTGAGCGCACGTATCAACAAGAGCACCTGGCAAACAAGGACAAACACGGGCCAGAGTAGGACCACCTCCACGTGAGCGTGGGTGAGGAGGACCACGACGTCGCTATAAAAAGTAAGTATCTGAATCTGTATCTGTACCACAAACTGTAGAGCTGGTCTGTTGCTGGTGAGTGCGGCGGGGATGGAGAAGCAGGTCGCGAACACCAGCACGGAGACGAACAGAAACCACGGCAGCTGCTCGATGAAGGCGTATCGGACCGGGGTCGGGTACAGGATCCGCCGGATCATTTCTCCCTTTGTCGTTGCAGGCCCCGTGTTCACGACTAACCCGATCGCCTGAAACGCCGCGTTGGCGCTCTGGTCCGCCTCTTCATCTTCAACATCTCCCTCACCAGCTTCCTCATCTTCTAGGTGCACCAGGTTTTTCGAATTCGAACGCGCGGCTGCACCAGACTTCGCCCCCTTCGAGTTCGACCTCTCCAGAGTCTGGCGGACCTTTGTCACCCGCTTTGTGGAGCTGCTCGTCGCGCCCACACTCTGCAGCACCTTCGTGCCGCAGTACAGGTAGTTTTTCTTGCCGTGCTTCGCCAAGTCTAGTTTCCCATCTTTCCCCTTCCCCATTTCGACCTCGATGGGGAACTTCGACACCGGCATCGGCTCGCCGGTGAGATCGGCTTCGTTAATCAAAGCGTACCCGTCCAGCAGCACGGCGTCGCACGGCATCGCGCAGTTGTCCGGAACTTCGAACACGTCACCCGGGACAAGCTGGCAGCTGTTCACGACCATCCACCGCGGTTCATGCGTATCACGCCCGGGCGCTACTTGAACTTGAGCTTGATTCGATTTGTCGATCGTGCTCTGTTCATCTTGAGTTGATGCTCCCACGACCTCCTCCGCCCCCCCCGATTCTCTTCGCTCCACCTCCGAGAGCCCCCCCTCTTTGGCTTTGGAGGCCTGCAGCTGCGAGCGGAGGTCCTCTAGCTGCATTTGCGGTTCGCTCTCGCCCGCTCGATACACACGCAAAGATATTTGCGCGATGTCCGCCGCTTCCTCGATTTGTTGCAGCGCCGTTTGCTTCGCCCGCGCGATGAGGAAGACCTGCAAGAGGAAAAGGAACACCGGTATGGCCACGAACGCAACCCCATCATGGTACCCCACGGCGACGTTTCGGAAGATCTGCCACAGGTTCATAACGAGAATCAGCTCCGCGGCGATCCACTGCAGGAGGCTCGGCAACGCGATCTCGATGCTGTTCAGGCCGCGAAACGTTCGGTCGCGCTCAATCTGGTGCGCCGTCATCGGATCGTCCCGCTTCGCCAACAGCGTGCTGAGCGGGGCTTCGAGAATTTCGTTCCGCGGCGGGATGAAAGCTCCGCTCGCCGTGGGGTTATGGTCGGCGTCTCCGGAGGCGTACTGAAGCTTCTGGCACTGGAAGAGGAGGAACCGACCATGTGCAGTGTTCTCGACGTAGCAATTTTCGAGGACCTTGACGCCAACCAGGATGCCAGTGCGGTGCCTCCGTTCGCCGTCGCTATTTCTTGTTGAGGAAGAAGATACAAGTCTTGTTCCTGGTGCATGCCGCCCGCTAGGCGGCTGTGCGTCCTCGAGATCGGTAGCGGCTTCAGAATCGGTATCGGACACATTCACCTGTTCAACGATGGGGTTGAGGTCAAACCGAATGTTGCGTCTGGCATTGCTGGATTCCGGTGAAGAAGGCCCTCCTCGCGGCCCGGGGAGCTGCTCGACCGCACCCGCGCGCGTTGATGCCTGACTGTTCTTGACCGAGGATCTTACTGACGTCTGCACTCGCCGCCGCAGGTCCCGTAAAAATTGCTGGTGGGAGGACGTGCGCGTTTGCTTTGCACGTGCCCGAAGCCGTGCCGCGAGCTCTATCTTGCCCTCATCGTCAAGCTCGTCTGCATTCTCGGCAAGAAATTCGTCCACGTCCGCACCGTCCTCGAGGATCACCAGTGTCGGTTCCTTACGCGGAACTTTCCCCTTTATTCGACTTGTTGATGTTCGACGGCTGCCCCGACCGGCGCCGGAGGCACTGTCACGACTTTCAGCATTGTCGTCGTCATCTTCATCATCAGCATCCTCTGTGGCGAACGTGAGAATGCTGGCCTCTATTATGCTCCTCGTCTCTGTTGATGGCGAGGAGCCTCCGGCGCTCGTAGTGGTAGTGGTAGCCACTGTTGCTGTAGTTGTCCGTGACCCGTCGGACAGCTGCGAGATCACGGAAGATCGTTGGCGGGGTTCAATTACAGGCGCGACAGCAGAAAAGGTCTCCGAAGTGGCGTCATTTGCAGTTCCCGAAAGCCGGGCGACGGGCAGCGCTGCACAATCGAGTTTTAAACGTTTTTACAGTATTAGGATTTGGAACAGCAACAGCACTCAAATTTTCTCAGCCTCCGCGTCGGTCAGCCTCAGCTCTTCCTCTTCATCTTCCAAAACTAACAATATGAATTCACCAGTCTTTTTTAGTCTACAAAGAAGTATAGGAGAACTAACAGGAAGAAACTGAGCGAGAGGCAGAGGACTCAGCTCTATGCATCGACAAAAGACTCACGCTGAGCGAGAGGACTCCATCGATCCCGTCCGTGCATCCGCATGAGATACTAGGGAAGAATGCGAAAATGCAAAAGAAAAACAAAAAGTTTGAGTTTGTTTAAGTTTAATTTGTAGGTTTAGGTACCCTCTTCCACTGCCTCCGTTTGAGCCTCTTTCTTCGTCCGACCACGAGTCTCCTGGGCAGCATTCCCGAACCCCGTGTCCTCTTCGGCCAGGGGAACTTCCCGTATTTGCTCCTCCATCGCGACGAATTCTGCGTCTTCTAGCGCCACCTCCTTCATGCACCAATTGTACAACTCCGCCTTGTAGCTCAAGAAGAGCAGTATCCCGCCGAAGAGGAACAGCCACACCAGGATGAACACCAGATGGAAGTTATACTCCACCTCCGCGTCCAGGGGCGTCCTGTTCCCTTCTTCTTCTTCTTTGTTGTCCAGGTCGTCCACCGCGCCGTCGCCTGCTTTCGCCCGCTCCTCACCTTCCGCCCCCTCCCCCGCCAGGCCCCAGAAATCGTAGAGGTAGCCGCGCATGTGAGTCCGCTTGATATATCTTCCCGCGTTGGCCAGGAGCATGACCAAGACCATGTAGTACAGGAGAGTCTGCATCGAGTAGTACATGAACCGGCCGACGTGTGTGGTCAGATACCCCCGCTGGAACAGGGCCCGCTTCCGGACGGTGCCGGGCGCGCGGCCAATCTCGAGAACGTCCTCGGAGATGAGCACGCGGTGACGAGACTGGTCCGGCGCGAGGAAACGGTCGCGAAGGAGGACAAAGCGGAGAAGCAGCGGAAAAAGCACCCCGAGCAAAGCGAAAATGTAAAAAACGATCCATCCCCACGCGCCGAAGTTGAGCCGAAAGTTGCCGAGATCCAGATCGTGTTGGCCAACACTGCGAATCTTGGAATCCAACCTAGATGAGGAGGACACCATCGCGCCGGCTCAAAGCACTGACCGCGACGAAGAAAGTGGCTTCAGGAGCTTCAGCTGCAAGTATAGTACCTGTTAGTGTCGCGCAGAAGGTGAAGGTAGGTATGTAGTGTGGGAATTGCTCGCGATCTCCGGGTCCGGCCGTCAACACTGCTCGGTGAAGGGATGTGCAGAAGCGATAAAGCAAGCACGCCCGCTACCGCTTCTTCATCAACCCGAAGAGCTAGGCAACGCAAAGGCTGAAATGCGCCCAAGATCGTTTCTCAGTATTCCAAGAGGCAGGAGCCCTCACAATCCATTTCCAAGTCGAGGTCGAGGATGTAGAGGCCGACCGTTACATTTTTAATTTTACTACAAGCAAAACCAGAGTAGTATCACCTACGAGATGCGAGCGCCGCTGTTGATGGGGGCCCTCGTTTCTATGAGCAAAATTGAGCACAGACATGGACTTGGCCATGCGGTGGAAAATGCAACTTCAATGAGAATAGAGAGTGAAAGAGTGAGTGGGTTAAGGTTATTCGAAGCTGCTATTATGCACGTCAGTCGCAGTAGGTTCACTGGAGGTCGAAGAACATTTTTTCATAAATGAGATGTATCTATAATGTATTTTTTTTTTTTCTAAACCGGCTCAGCAGTTGTCTCTCTACCACGCCCTCTCGCGTTACACGAAGGCGAGAATGCCGTCTTCGAGCGTCATCTCCTTCTCTCTTCGATGAAGCACGGGCTAGTAGCGCGGCCATCCTCTCTGGCGTGCCGACTGAATGTCGATCGCTCCCTCCCAATGTGAATCCTAACGAACGAAGATTTATTGGGTAAATTAATGTCGTTTCCGCCTGCTACTTTCATCTCTATCTCCGTCTCCCCTTTAATGCGGTGGAGCTGGAGCCACCAGATTTTTACGGACCTTTTGATGTGGGGATCTTCTTGATCTGATGCCGTTCCCGTTGTCCGTTCCAGTGCAACCGGCTGGTATGGATCGTATTTTTCACTGGATCTTTTTATATCAAACCGCAACCGACTCCGAGTCCGACCAAAAGCAAAAAGTTGATCCGATAATTGTTCTTCAAGATCAAGGCGGTACAGCACTCAAATAGAAACATAGATACTGGTACTTCCAAAATTGCATCAAGATGAACCCCGACCGGCTTCTGGTTCTGCTGGTGCCTCTATCTATGTAAGTAGGATGCCTGGGCGCACATGATTTGTTCCAATTGAGGATGTGTACACTGTACAGATAGAGAAAGAGATGATCATGCGCCGCAATGGCCGAACCAGAAGGGAAATTCATGCAAGCCATCGTGCTGTCGGTGAAAAGCATCCCGCTCCCAGGCGAGAGGTGTTCAAAGTTGACTTTCCGGATATGACAAACTGTAACTGATGGTGATGGATATGACAAAGACAGAGTGTAAATACTTCTTGCGGACCGAGAACCGGATTTCCTCGCGGGCCGCCGGTCGCGGACATCAACGAGTTTGTTTTGCTTCAGGACGTGCAAGTACTTTCTACACTTCATTTGAGGAGATGGAGAAGTTGTAAACGAAACATATGGAGGATGGACAGACCGGGGTCGTGCAGGTGGTCGTCCTCGTTTGCGCCTAAAAATAGCGGCAAATTTTTCGTCGGTGAGTGTCTGAGTCTGATCACTGTGAAATAAAGATTTTGTGACTAGGTACTACAACAATGAATACAAATATAATAGATCCAAACCGCTTCGTCCGCGTGTACTACGCATGGGTATGGATTTTTTTCAACTATGCAAAGTAGTCGCCATACGGAGTACGTTGGCTGTCTGTGTCGCTGTGTGAGTCAGGGTGCCCCTGCTCTTCTCCATCAGCTGCAGGTGCCGCACCTTCTTTTTTCTTTTCAACGACCACTGCGACTGCATCCGTTTTGTTCCCTTCCTTCAGACATTCTCGGGCCGCACCTAGTTGCGTCTTCTTTTTCATCTTGTTCTGCATTTTCCCAAGGATCCCAGTCGAATCTCTCCGCGGGCTGTTCTCCGCCATGGTTGTTTTTGATCCTTCGCGCACAAAAAACGATCTCACAACTAGCTCGCACGGCCGGTGCGTGGAAAGTATCTTGGTTCGTTCCTCTGGCGTCAATGAGGTGTACACGTGGCCGTCCACTTCCATTAGCAAGTCGCCCCTTTCTATTCCCATGCGCTCGGCCCAGCCGCCCGCAACGACGTCCACAACATAGTGGTCCGTAATGTGAAAACCAAAGCCGAGAGCCTTCTGGCCCAATGGGATCGTCAAGTGCCTGTCGACGGACACGCGGCCATCGCTTGTCTTCGACGGAGTCTTGGTCCTCCTTTGCGACAACTCTACTTGATCCGCGGCGCTGCTCTGCGGTAGATCACTTCCTGCTCCTTTTGGAGAGCTGCAGCAGGCCTCGTCGTCTTCCATCTTCTTCCGCATACGATTCTTGAAGTGGTCGGCAAAGTGGTCGCCGTGCTTTGTGTCTCCGATCGGATAATCTTTCGGGGGCGGTCCCGTGGCGTCGCTCGTGGAAACCTTCGGAGTGGCGGGCGCGGCTTCACCCTCTGCATTGTACTCATTGGGGCCGCAAGTTGGGGGACGCTGGTCTTGTGCAGCGCCTGCATCTCGCAGGCCGGGTGTGCGTGCACTAACCGGAGACGCGCGCAGCAGCGGATGCGTCGATGAAGCGAACCCGAGCTCAAATTGAGATTTACCTGCTTCGCCCTTGGTATCCCCTTCCTGGTCTACTTCATCGTCCTCGGTAGCAGGAGCCATGGGGCTCGCTGTAAAGAACGGCGCCGCAGCGTCACTCTCGCAGATTCTGGGTGGAGCTGGGAAATCGTCGCTGTCGGCGCCTGTCGTCAGCGCTGCGGATGCTGCAGCCTCCTTGTTCGACGAAGCAACGATGTCCCGTGGAACAGGTAGTGCTGCGTTCACAACCGGTGGCTCATCCAGCAGCCACACATGCCCGCTGCCCGCCACCACCACTTTTGTTGCGTCCCCGTCTGCGCTGTCAAATAGTCGAATCCCCGGTACCTCAAACGCGACCAGAAATAGGCGCGAGACCTGAATGTAGTCGCAAATAACGCGTTTTTTCAGCTTTCCTTTGACGAACAGAGTCGCGCCCGCCGAGAAAGTAGGCGAGAACGGGGACGGGGACGACGACACCCCCGCACTTACTGGACCGATTTCGATTGCCATCGAGTTCTTGCACGCGGTTACTTTCGTGAATTCCGCGGCCGGCTGCGAGCTCCCGCAGTGGCGGAAAACGGAGCGGTCGGCTTTGTCGTCGCAGACTGCGATTGCCGACACCAACGGAGTGACGGCGAGGAGTGCGGTGCTACGCACGAGGACGGTGGACCCCTGGAAAACGGGCACCGGGGAGATCAACCGCCTGCTATGGCAAGCGAAGGTGAGCGCAGGTGTGCTGGGAACAACGCTTGATGCGATTGCACCGTTCGTCGTGCTACGAAAGACCCGCATGGATGACGCGTCCACATTGCGCAACGCCATGTCGTGGTGCGAGATCAAGACGTGCGTGCCGAGTCCAGGCCAAGACGCCGCCACGGACTGAATCGCAGTGGCGTCGCTGTTCTTGTACCCATGGGTTCTGTTTCCAGGTGAGGACCCTCCGCCAGCCTTCGTTTTCCCTGCTTCCTCATCGTCTCGAAAGCCAATCGCTGCAGCAACGCGTGCTAGGAACGGCGATGCCTCGAACGGCGAGAAGACACTCCTCGCAGATTTAGTGACGCTCGGCGAAGCAGCGCGTGGAGCAGATGGGCTGGCGCCTTTCTCAAGACAACTTTCAGCTTCGACTTGCACGTTGTACGCGTAGTACAGATCGTCCAGGGTGGGCAGACCCTTTGGATGATGCCGCACCTCCAACTTTTGCGACGCATCCGCCGGAATACGGAGAATCGTGTTCTTGCCATCGTTTTCTTTCTCGACATCAATGACTCCAGCATCTGGCGGCGGCGGCAAGTTCTCCTCTAGCACACCTGCGTCGGTCGAAATCACCCGTGCTCGTTTGTGGAAGAGATAAACCACACCCCGCGGGCGGAGCGAGACCTCGACCGTGAACTTTGAGATCTCGCACCGCGCACTGCGGTGCTCGACGATCGTCGGACTGCCCTCACGGCTTCCCCTGTGCCCTGCTAAAGAGGAAGATGCCGCAAGCGACGCGCGAGACGCGAAATTGACGGAAAGGGGTTTACTCCCGCTTCCGCGAAGCGATAGTGCGGACGCGGAGTTGTCGCCGCCTGCCAGTCCGAAGCTTGATCCACCGCTGCTGGCCATCAAATTCTGCGGCGCAATTGGAACACGTCCCTCTCCGTTGCCGGACAACGCCAGGAAACTCTCTTGTGTCGTCACTGCCGGTTGCAATGCGGTCTGGCTCGGCCGTGGCGGCACTGTGGACAGCGTTGCGTCGCTCCGGTTGTTCTTCAGTGCGGTTCGGGGCACGCCAGAAAAAAGTGGCTCGACGCCGGGAATGCGAGGACGATGGTTAACCTAGTAGTGGAAATGACAAGACATGTATGGTGCCGATGCATCGAAAAATGCGAAGAAAGTAGCACCGTCAGACAGACAAAGCTCGACCTCAATTATATCAATCATCACGAAAACCAGCAGTATCTATGCAGAGCGAATCTTGTTCTTCTATTTATTTCTACGCAAAATCAATCTAAAAAAAGTAAATCTAAAAGAACGCCTATGATGTACTGCACTCGGCTTATCGAGTCCCCGGGTTCCCCGACCTGAAAGCGAGAAAGGCCTGGTGAGGAAGGACGCTTCGCGCAGAATCTCCGCTGTGTGGCACATGGATACGGCAGACATTGAGGAAGTTGGTAGAAAGCGTGTTTCGTACGTTGTGGTCTCGTGTTCGTCATCAGTACCCGAGCCGCTTCCACCTGCGAGAATACTTGCCTTGGTTATTCCCATGTTGGCGATCGCCTGCGGCGGCAACGGATGGTAGATCACCCGTCGATGCGCACCGTGCGGCCCGGGGCCGTGGCCCGAAGCGATTACGCGTCCGTGTGAACCTATGGTTGAATTTGGACCATACGGCAAGGAGGCCGTCGACGATGAAGCTGCAGCTCCAGAATGAACGGCAGTAGTCATTCCAGCACCCGATGTTGAAGAAGAGGAGGAGACCAACGCAGCAGAAACCCGTGCCGGCATAACGAAAGATGTCGTTGACGAGGGTCCACGTGGCGTGGCCGTAGTCCGCAAGCCCTGCAATGATGAAGCCATCTGATTCACAGTGACGGGTGCGGCATTGCCCAGCACTGCTGCACTGCCTGCGGAGGACGCCGACACGCTTCCCACTGTCTGCTCGGGGATGGACGATGGAAGGACGTATGTGACGTACGTAGTGGACGGAACGTAGTCCTGCTTCGACAAAGACGAATTTCGTTCTTGCTCCGCGAGCAACTGCCCCACAGGGACGATACGGTCCGAAGAAAGGGTATAGCTGTACGCCCTCGATTCTGGTACAGGTACTGATCCTGACGTTGCACCACCTACGGCGTCCCCCTTTCCTCCCGTCGCGCTACTTGCCGCTACCGTGACGGCCGAAGCGCTACTACTGGATGCCGCTCCAGAAGGAGCAACGGCATCCTGGGCATTATCCTGCGCTAGTACGGCTTGTGGGGTTGAGACCGAGAGACTGTTCACAGGGACGGGGGCATTGTCCGGCGACTTCGGCGACGTCAACGGTCCGTGGTTCTGAGTGGCGCCCGGGCCCGCGAGGACCGTTATTGCAGAAGACGCGCTTGACGAAGCTGAGATCGCTCTTTTTCGACCGACGGCTCCTTCTCCTGTTTCGAATTCGTCTATGGCGCCTCCAACAGTTGGGGAAGATGCAGTCCCTTGTTCTAATGGAAGACTGCCGTGCTGCCCTTTGCGGTCCTCTGTTGCTGCTGGTGTTGCAGAAGAAAGCGTATCCGTGGGCAAGTTCTTGCTTTCCTCCTCGGGCGATGCTGTTACTGTCTCTGTCTGCAGCGTGTCCCCGCTAGACACGGTTTTGAACGCGTTCGGCATCAGGCCGGAGCCAGCGGCGTTAGTTACAACTCGTGCATCTGGCTCTGAACCGCTGTTTCGCTGGGGCGGCGCTACTTCCCCTTGTTCCGTATTGTTTCGAACAGAAGCTGTCCGCCCGACATCCTCGGGCCTTGGTCCTGTGGCTCCCTCCAGATCCCTTGCCTCCTCGACCGACGCAATTGTAAGTGCTGCTCCCGCCGCCACCGGGTCGACCTCGACCGACGATATCGATAGCATCGCAGTGCCTTTACTAGCCTCACTCCTGGATTTGGATTTCGCGGCGGTCGCGGAGGGTGCCACAATGAAGTCGGGCGCGCCCCCGCGGCCCCGCATGGGCTTCGGCGTCGTCCTCTCGATCGGCTTGTGCAGCAGTTTGCGCCCCAATGCTGTTCGCTTAATCGCATTCTTCCAACGATCCTTCGCGCCAGTCTTGTCCACCACTGCCGCGTCCTCAGATGGATCAGCTGCCCCCTTTTGATGGAGGTGGTCGTGGAAATGTTGTTTTGACGTTTTCGAAAGCTTGGCTATTGTCGGCTTCGCATAGTGAGGAATCGCGTTGGTTTGGTGGCTTCTCCCCTGCTCGGCGAGCTTGCGGACCCCCGCCGGTGGTGTCGGTGTTGTCGGATGCGCAACTCCCGCACCGGAGTACGGAGTAAACCGCGATGAGGTCGCAACGCTGGAGGGAGTGTATTCATGGGGCTGTTTCATATGATCCTGCGGGTGCTGGTGCTCTTTCTCTTTCTCTACTTTCTGCTGTTGCATAAACTCCTGGTGTTGTCGGTCCAGCTGCGCGAGCGACTCTCTTGACATTATTCCAGATCCAGAAGCCCCATCACTAGTAGTAGCCCGGCCAACCTCCTGATCGATTACATTCCTGGCGGAGGTTCTTTCGGATTCCCGTTTCTTCATTTGCTGGAGAAGGCCTCGCGCCAACTTCAGGCTCGTAGAAAGTTCGTCTCCCACGCGGTTCACGGCTGAAGCTCGACCCTCCTCGGCCGCCGAAGGGCGAGCGTCGCCGAAGCTGGTTGTGATCCTCTCGACCCCTGCATCGTCCTCGTCGGCTTCGAAGATGATAGCGGCTTCCCCTGCGCTTTCGCGAGCAGGTGGGTCCTCGTCGTGGTCGTAGCTTGCGACCTGGTCCCGCCCTTCCCGGGGCATCAACCCGGACTCCTCGTCGGCGCTGTGCAGTGCTTGCTGAAGGACACTGAGGTTGTGACTCGCCTTCACCGGCGCGCCACTTCGTGCCGCCATCGCAGGGCCGCACTTCGCTCCTGACGGGGCCGGAAACTGCGTATTCCCGATCAGTCTGAGGACGTTGGGAAGCGCTTTCTGCGCGAGTATCGGCTGAAACCAGGGCGAATCTGTGCGCAGAAGCCCTCCCCGCCGCGGCGTGCTGTTTGCGGCTGGTGCGTCCCGATCAGGAACGTCGTCATTCAGCAGTTCGCTCTTCGAAGGTGGCAACGAGACGACTCCGGCCGGAAAGATCTGGCTCGCCGGCACGAGCGACGCAGAGGACGAGCGCGGGGTCTGCTGTACATGTTGCACATCAACCTGAGCCGAAAAGGCTGCAAAGGGCGCGCGTAGCTGAGTTGCGTGCATTTTTTCCGCAAGCGCCTCGGCATGCAGGCGCATCTTGCTCCTGGTCCTCTCCGTCAGCTCGAAGGACGCTCCCAGCAACCGAGGCGTCCCTGGAGCGCTGCTGGCCATGATGATGATCACTGGATTGCCAGCAGTCCCAGGACGGCACGTCACTCCGAGCCCCCGGCACGACGCGTCAACGTCAGGCGAGACAACGATCGAATAGCAATAGCAAGTGCTGGAGCATCTGCAGCTGTACGATCTCCCTTCTCGTTCTCCTGTACAACTTCTACTTCCGACGTAGACGCATAAGTAGATATATTTTGGTAGTGGTCCTGCTGTCTGTTTGTGCTGTCTGTTTGTCCTCGTCGTCGCTGTTATGGGAATGCTGCTCAGCAAGGCATTCCCATGCCCCTATCCGTACGATCAAATTCAGAACCCGACGAAATTCAGAGTCACCAGAAAGAGAAACGATGATTGATTGCGCGGTGTCCTATCCCTGCCGGCAGTCCTACTTTTCTGATTATGTCCTCGATGTCACCCACGACATGATGCGTGGCAGTGACGACCCCTGCCCTGTGGTCGAACGACACAGCACCGACTCAGCATCATCTTCCTGCCCACGTAAATGCACGCTCCCGGGAACCGCTACAACGAACGCATACCGCTACGCAGGGTCACGATGACATTGACAGGACGCCGATCATCATTCATAGGAATAAAACATGTGGTGAGGACATCCAGATGATTATCAAGATCGATGATCTTCACGCACCACGCAGGCAGGATGGCACTGACTGAGCCAGAAGCTGAAACAAATAACATCAAGAACAACGTCAACGACGATTAATATAGCTGGGTGCCCCGGCCGCATGGACAGCGCTGTGGTGCTTCTAGTATAGTAGACATGCTTGCTTAATTATGCTTTGATGTTCTCGACATTTCTTTGCATTTGAAAATGGTTTGACCAATTCGGCGTGGTGAAAAAAATGATTCGTTCGTCACTTCTTGTGCATGCCAAAATTTCTTTTCCGCTAAAAAGTTTCTCTTTGAAACTCGAGGGCGTGGGCGGGGCGCGGGATCTATAAATATTTTTTACATCCGGAAAGTGTCGTACAGTTACAGTCGGCGTCTCTGTTTCATCGTCGCGAACCTCAAATGCAATGTCTCGAAAAAAGGCAATGTGGCCGTTTGCGTTTCTTTGCTAAACTTACTGGTAATACTGTTCATCAAGTTCGAGGTCTTCAGGGCCTCGATTTCTGTTCATCGACGACGAGGAGGAGCCGTTGTCTTAGTCAGCAACCCGCCGAGGACGGTCTTGTACATCTTCATTGATCTTCATCATTATCACGCCAGCAGAAAAACAATTGGAATTGCTTCTGCAGGAGACAGATGTAGGCGTCGCAGCTACTCCGTGGCCTTGCTCGTGGTATCCACCGATCCTGGCGTAGCACCACTCGTTCCGCTCTCCGAGGCGGTGGCGGGCGCTCCTGATGTCGATGTATTTCCACCAGCTGCCATCTTGGTGAAGTGTTGGTCCCAGTCGTAGGTTCTCGCCCAGTCGGGTGTGTGGTCCGACTCCAGCCACAGTGCCATGTCCCGATCGAACCGATGCTTGAAGTCCGGTGCCCGCGGGTTTCGCTTCTCGAAGCGGCAGTCCAACCTGAACAAGAGCAAGAGGTCAGTCACGCATAAAAAATCTTCATGTTGAGATTTTTTTGATGGAGTTCCCAAAAAGCGATACCGATAGTAACGCTGGAACAAGTACCAGCTATCTCCCTCCATTTTAAGGCTTTCCCACTTCTTGTCCACCGGAACGTGCTGTTTGTTCCACTGGGAGCCCCCGCCTCCGTATCCCCCGCCTCCGTATCCGCCGCCACCGTAGCTGGGCTTCGGGCGGCCGTAGCTGCTTCGCTGCTGGTAGCCGCCGCCGTAGCCGCCTCCGCCATAGCTCGATTGATACGGGCTGCGCGACGGTTGCGATGACGGCGAGTAGCTGGATCGTCGCCGACGTTAAAGTTTCATGACAACGACAAGTAAATTAAAAGATGCCTTCCTTGCGTTGCTTGTTTTCATTTTGCTGACGTCCCTACCACATCCACATGAAGTACTTTCTTATTACAAAAATCCACGCCGTGAA